>JANZXR010033137.1:0-14284 GCA_027575705.1 Erythroxylum echinodendron | reverse complement strand
AACAAAACCCTGAGGTCTCGAGTTCGAGTACCAGAGGGGACAATACCTGGAGTGATGGCGGTAGAGGCCGGGCTCTATAGTTCTTATTCAACATTAGTTTTGTAGCTTATAAGTAAGCTACAGATTGTAAAATGATCAGAAGGAAAATATTGATAAAGTTGAGATAACTAATTAATTTTAGTAATGTCCTTTTCATTAACAAACTGTCAATAAAATAAGAAATAATAAAACTCCCTAAATTTTCCATCTAATCCAACAGTTTTTCCTGTAAGAAGGTGAGTTGTTCTCTTTCTTCCCTTAATCACCTTCGTCTCCTCTAGTTCTTTAGCCTCACGAACAAAGACTTTCCTAACTTCTTCAAATTCGATGTATGTTGTCATCTGTTCTTCATCCTTTTTTTCTTTAAAAGATTCGAACACATCAATTATCCAGAATGAGCTACTATCTTTCGGATTCTTTAATACATCATTCATGTTGAATGTCACTTGGTCATCATTAATCGAAAGTATAAGGTTATTTTCATGAACATGGTATATCAAGAACTGGTGAATAAAAGGGAGGGTTGACATTCTTTTCTTCAATCACTTTCTTCATCTCATACTCTTCAATAAGGTGGACTTCAGTTTGGTTTTCTGCTGGTCCTTTAGCTCTTCCCAATTTTTAAGTTTGATATACTCATATTGGTCTCGTAGATATAATTCCATATTTCTTGGAGAGTCTTCCATACTTCTCTAACAAAATTTGATCAAATTGCTCTTCCAGTCTCTTCTAGTTCTCTTCCATGTCTGTTAGCTTATCTACGATTTTGTCTAATATGGAATCCCATGAACTGGACTCATATTGTTGAAATTCTGATAGGCCTTGATGTCCTAAGTGAGTCCCTACACTGTTGGACCAATAGAAATCAGGGTGGTTCTGCCACTCTGGAGTGTACATGCTCCAATAAGGATCATTTCTTCTCCAACCATACTGTGCCTCATTATAATTCTCAAAAATTCCTTGCTCCCTATAATATCTATCTTTCATCATTGTTCTTTCCATTTCTTCTTGGTATTTAGCTCTTTAGATGTCTCATTTCTCATTCTAAGATGTCTTGTCGTGTCTCTACTTTATGCCCCAAATTTTTTTTAAACATAAAAGAAAGTGAAAAAACCTTCAACTAAAGAACTAAACTAATCGTCTTCCCGACATTGGAGCCAAAAACTTAATCGTATGTTTCTGATATGAAAAAGCTTTAATAATTAATCTCAATATTCTGCAAATGCACGAGTCATTTGTGTAGTACCTAAGGTGTCGATCCCACAAGGAGTGTTGATCTAATCTTAAAATTTAAGGTTGAAAACAAATTACAATAACTCAAAATGAACAAAGCTAAAATAAGAAATTATTCAATCACACAATTAATTCCAATAATCAAATTCGAAAATATAAACAAGATAGTAAATGCAACCCCCGATCACAAAATAACCTTAAAAAACTACCAATTGATAAAAAGGAGATTTTTATCCGATTTTAATGAAACCTAATTGATTATAAAATTATTAGATTACCAGTTCTGGACGATACTAGGGTTGACTACTCTCTCTCGAGTTATAATCATTAAACCTAATTTATAAACCCTAATTAGATTATGAGAATTGCAACCTCTCGATTCACAATTTATCTAAAACCTAAATTAGATCTTAAGTTGTTTAAAAAACTACCAAAAACCTATGCCAGATCTCTCTTTACACAAATTTACTGGTTTGATTCAATTCTTGATCTATTAAATTACTAACTCTCGTTAGCCCATTTTAATGATTTTCACTTGATTTACCCCCTCAGTTTATTAGCGAATTATTCAATTGTAGAATTGAAATCACAAGGAATCTAATAAAATGCAACAATCAAATTCACTAATATCAAAGACAAAATATCTAGTAGGTGAGTTTAGACAAATCCTCAACATTCAACAAATCTATCATCTATAGCTATCTCAAATTCTATATAATCATAAAAATTGAAATTAAACCAGAAATAGACTCAGAATGGATGATGGAGGTAGCAACGACGGGAAACCTTCTGATTTGGGAAGTAATTCGTGTAGGCTTCTTCTCCACATCTTTCTTCCTTCGTTTCTTCCTCAATCTCTTAATAAAACTCTCTAGGGTTTCGAGATTGTGGCTGATGTAGAAGCTCCTTCTTTTTGTTCTTGTTTCTCTATTTATGTTCATTGTGTTTAGGGTTGAGCTAGGGCTTTTTTAGGGTCCGAAAGTTCCAAAAAATCTCTCAAAATATGAAGTTTGGAAGTGACTGCGCATCTGTCTGATGCAGGCCACGATCGTGACCTACTTCTAAGCCTTCTATCATGATCGTGCAATATAGGCCACTATTGTGGGCTAACTCTAGTGCTTCTGTCATGATCGTGGCCTATTGTGCCACAATCCTAGGCTGTTGTTTCAGCCTTAATGTCTTTGAAACTTCTCCGTTCTTTGATGTCGATCCTGAACACTAGCAAACGCATCAAAGTACCTCAAAAACATAATATTTAAGCTAAAAGACTTGTACTAACCCATAAAACACTTAAAACACAAATAATTAACAAACGAACACAATTCAAACCTAAACACATAGTAAATGATTGAGTTAATAGCTAAACATATATCAAACTATGCCGTAAAACATAATGCAATTTACACTTATCAACTGTATATTTGTAAAAAAGTTTTTTGTAATTTCTTTTTAGTAAATTTCATTTAATTTAACCCTTTTTATCGTCTCAACCATATCATACCAAAATCCTATTACAACCTATATAAACACCTTTTGGTTTTTTCTAGTTTATATATAAGTGGTGGAGGTATGATAATATTGTAAGCTTATGGTAAGCGTTTTACTATGCACTGATTTAAGAGCTCTGATACTTTTCATTGTAAATACTTGAGTGCATTGAGTGAACTCTTGGTGAGGGTACAAAGGTTTATGCTTTTGATTTCAATGCGAGTATTGATGTGATTATTATTAATATTGACTTAGGAATTCAATTTTAGGATAACTTGACTCGAATTGTATGTTAATTTGATTAATATGACATCATGATTTATAGTATGAATGGACAGGTCAAGATAAATGAGGGACAAACGTTGTAAGATTTATAATTTTGATTATAGTTTACTTGAGGACAAGCAAAAGCTTAAATGTGAGGATGTTTAATAGATTCATAATTGACCGTATCCATAACTCATATTTAATATATTTTTACTTAATATTTTATACTTTTATTGTATATTTGGTACTTAATTTGCTCCAAGTGCATTTATAAGTTATAATTGCCTTCATAGACTTAATGGAGAAGAATTCAGACGAAAATACGACATAATACAAATATTTGAAGCCAAAAAGGAATAGACAACCATCTATATGGCCATGTAAGTCTCTTAGGCCCTACAGACTCTTAAATTATAGGGATTTTTTAGTATACACTATCTAGTAAAGGCTCATGTATCAAACCATGTATCTCTCAAAAAACCCTAAATTTTACTATAAAAAGATGTAGGTGGACACAAAATATAGAATAAATACTTCTAAAGGTGATTTAAGATACAGATATCATTCAGAAGGGTCAATATTGATCCAAAGATGTGGAAAACAAGAAAAAATTGTCGAAAGATCCAATAGAATACAAGATCAAACCTATACCTTACATGAACATTCGATAGGAGATAAAGGGAGATCTAGAATTATGAGCTATTTATTTTTCTATTTATTTTTCTCTTTGTTTATGTTTTAATTCATTTTCTTTCATGTGTAACTAAACATCTTTAGTTTCTAGGTGAGATGAACCCTAGTTTTTGCTATAACATGTTTTGATTCTTTTATTTAATGTAATTGTTTTGATTGATCTATTATTATTCAATTATATGTTTAATCTAATAAATCTGAAATATTAGTGCATAAACTAATTTCATATAGAGATTGAGAAATCCTATTTATAAATAGGTCTACCTTAATTGAAAGGGTTTGATTGCAAAACTAGAGATAGGTAAACATAAATCCTTTGTATTAGGTTCAAACCTAATAGTAGAATTCAAAAACGGTAAAGCATTCTTAGTACCTTGAACCTAAATAATATCGGTTGATAATTATAAGATTAGTTGCCATTAGTCTCAAGTGAGTTATTAACATAGGATAGTAATTTCCACGTTCCAATCATCAATAAAAGAATTGTATAATAAAAGGCCAATTATTTAAGGGTTTTAGCCTACACACAAATTCTTGATATTGATTATTTATAAGTGATTTCTTTATTCTCAACTCAATTTTCTTCCTCTACATCATCCATTTAGATATAATAAATAAAATTTCATTAAGAATAGGATGGTAGAAACATCTCCTCCCTCTCTCAAAGCTGGTGAAGAGATATTGTAAGAGATTGATGAATTAGGGTATAAAGTTACAGAACGTGAAGCTGATGAAGTTAATACAAACATTAGTAAAAACTTTGGTTGGAGAAAACAAAGCATCTTTTTGATTTTTCATATTGAAAAACTAATTTGATACGTCATAATCTAGATATGATGCATATTAAAAAAATATTTTTGACAATTTTTTCAATACCATAATAAACATTGAAGGAGGACAAAGGACAATGCAAAATCATGAGCTGATTTAAAGCTTTTTTGTAGAAGGAATAAGTTAAATAATGATCTTTGAACCAGTAAATATCTGAAAGCATGTTACACTTTGGACGAAAAAAAGAAAATTTTGTGTGAATGGTTGAAAAGTTTAAAGTTTCTCGATGGATATGTTTTAAACTTGGTAAGGTGTGTGGACATGAGAAATAACAAATTATATAAGATGAAAAGTCATGATTGTCACGTGTTTATGAAAAAGTTAATTCAAATTGCATTTTAGGAGATGCTATCGAATAAGGTTTAGGAAGTTATAACAAAATTAAGTTTGTTTTTTCAAAAGCTTAACATCATTTGAAATAAAGTTAGTTGAAATGGAAAAACTAGAAAGGGAAATTCTAGTAATCTTTTGTAAATTAGAAGGGATTTTCCTTCCAAGCTTCTTTGATTGTATGGAACATCTACCCGTACATTTAGCACATGAGGCTAAACTTGTTAGTCCAGTTCAATTTCGATGGATGCATTCGTT
Source organism: Erythroxylum echinodendron (assembly GCA_027575705.1). Classification (NCBI taxonomy): domain Eukaryota; kingdom Viridiplantae; phylum Streptophyta; class Magnoliopsida; order Malpighiales; family Erythroxylaceae; genus Erythroxylum; species Erythroxylum echinodendron. Next base: position 9,145 of record JANZXR010033137.1, on the reverse strand, counting down.
TGAGAGGTAATTATGGTAAATATTTAAATTGTAGTTATAACATGTCGTAATCACATAATTGTATATCAATAGCTATTTATAATGTAGGTATTTACATCACTTGAAGAAAAATGTCAAAAACAAGGCTAAAGTTGAAGTTTTGATATATAAAGCTTATTTAGTGGAGGAAGCAAGTACATTTTGTTCACATTATTTTGAGCCGCATATGCACACAAGAGAAAGGAAAGTTTCTTGTAATGACGACAGGGGAGGAATAGGTGATGTTGATGGTAACTTATCCATTTTCTCATATCCTGGATGAACATATGGATGGTCAACAAGAAGAATGTTAACAAAGGAAGAAATAGAGGCTGCCCATGTTTACATTTATTGAACTATCAAGAGGTTCAACCTTTCGTGTAGTAAGTTGAAGTTGATTTTTTAGGTTTTCAAAGTTAGTGTTGTTCACAAATAAAATACATAATAATTCCTTTAGAATATAAAAGGAATGGTTACACGAACTAATGCTTTAGAAAACACAGGATGATATCAATAAAGAAGTTAAAAGACAGTTTCCTCGATAGTTTGAGAAATATGTAAGTTTTCACTTACAATTATTGAAATGGTTGAATTATCATATCAAAGTGTTCAAATGGCATTATATTATTTAATATGATAATTTTTTTGGTAGGCCTCCGAAAATCCAATAGAGAACACATTCATATGTGATCTATGAAAGGACCTTTGCAAACTATTAAATCGTATCTGGTGTATTTCATTAATGGATACAAATTTCATAAAAAATATCATGGTCATAGCATGACAACAGTAAATAGTGGGGTTTGCACATAGGGAGAATTGATGGATTACTATGGTAAAATTATCAAAACACATAAAATTGAACACCTTGCATTGCTAATAAAGCAAAGTGTGATATTTAGGTATGACTAGGTTGATCTAACTTCTAATATTGGTACAGAAGTGCACAGCTGATACAATCTAGTTGAAATCAATAGGTGAATAAATGTTTCATATTGGCGATGCAAGCAATCCAGATATATTATGTCCCTTTTTCCAGTTTACGCAGAGATAAGTCAGAATGGTTGGCCGTTTGAAAAGTAAAACCTAAAGGTGTTTTTGAATTATATGGAAAAGGAGAAAATAAGCGAATTGAAAGTGAAGCATTTCAGGAAAATATTTATGAAATAAATGCTTATGTTATACATGATAAGAATGAACCTTGGAATAATCTAAATAATTAATATAATGAAATTTTTATTAGAGAGGATAAGGAGGGCGAGAGATATGAAGAGGAGCCTAAGTTTGATTATAATTCTTCAGAAAAAGAAGATAATGATGATTTTGATTTACAATTAAGTGGTCATGATAATGATTAATTTGTGTTTGTAATAGAATATTATATAAATAAATCTATAATTGCATCAACAATATATTGTTATATATTTAATTTATATTGTTCTATTATTGGAATATTCAATAAATTATGAATTTCAGGTTAAAAATATACCACCAAAGAGAAAACAGGATATGATGCAACCAAAGTTAAGGTTACCACGATTTGGAGCCAATTACTTTCCAGGTGAAGCGTCACATGTTACAGCTGCTACAGATTTAGGTGTTGTACCTCCAACTACTACACATCTAGATGAGGCATCACCTTTTGTAACTGCTGCTACACCATCCAGTAGTCCTACACCATCCACCACCCCTATATCGACAAAGATATTAGGGGTAAATGTTACGGATGAAGAAGGCGACCTCCATTCTAGAGCTAAAAGAGTATATGGAAAAACGTACATCACAATAGTCAACAATGTGTGAGTGAAAATATATGCATGATAAGACTATAGTTTTATACTGAATTTATAGGTTTTAATTTGAAATTGATCTAAAATTGATTATAAATTAGGTTGGTTTCGTCTAGAACGTGCTTAAGAAACACGACATCCATGTTTAAGGAGAAGATTGATCTTTTAAAGAATGTCTCTTAGGCGACAAAGGATTTTTATTATCAAGAGTTTAAGGTCCAAAAAATATATTCTTTTATATTTTTATCTAATTAATTTTATACATTAATTAGATAAATATTGTAGGTTATAAGTACTTATAGTATGCTTTTCTTTTTTTCATAAAGAATTTTTTCGGATTCCAAATTTGACACAGTAATTTATAAAGTATAGGAGAGGTGAGCTTGTATATGTAATAGAGACTTTCTTGGTGCACTACACAAGACTAGTGTACGACCTTCATATATATATGAAGAAATATAGAGTCGTTGGCAGTAATATTAGACATCACCTTAGGCAATGTCCATTTTAGAGTGCAATTATGACATCAAACGTGGAGGACCAGGGGGAGAGAGTCTTCCCGCACACACTGGAGGACCTATTACCAACCAGAAGCATGCAGAGAAACTTATAAGTATCTACTCTTTGCTTTTATATTCTAATTTTTTTACTTTGATGTATTTCAATTAAATTTGATATATGAATTTTGGAATGAAAATATATGTGTATGATGGAGAATGATAATGTTATAAATGTTTCGTTCCATATACGGCTATATTTTTTAGTTACTTTTTTTATTCAACAGGGGGTAAATATCACAAAAACATAAGAAACTTTTCCGAATTTTTTTAAAATTGTAGTTCACACATAACATTTTATTCTAATGTAGGAAAAGTCTATGGCCAGGAAGCCTATACCACGTTAGCTCTTTTTGCTCACCCACACTAAGAAGCATGATGATGTAACCTTCGTCAACACCCAATGTAGAGAACTTATGTATGTAAAATTTATGCTTTAATATTAATTTGCCTCGTGATAAGACCAAATATTAAAAAACATTCAACGACAGTCTCAACACTCTGATACTCTTGATGAGAGTTAGGTATATCTTGATGTAGTGAGTGGTAGAGACCGTCGTGGAAGGATCTTCAACTTAGGTTCATTTGCGAACACATGTTATTCGCAATCTTCCACATCCAGTACAACTGCAACTAGTAGGCAGTCGACATCCAATGAAAGAGTTGTGAACTTGAGAGCATAGTATAGATGCTAGCAACTTAGTTACACCAGTCGATGAAGTATGTAGCCCAGCTTCATAATGAAATGGATGAGTTAAAGGGAAGGGGCAGCATCTCATCGCACCAGTTAGACCATCTGTCTTCACCAACTACATAACTTAGTTTTGCTACTCTCAAGTCATTTTGTATATACATATTTATTATTTTAGATAATAATTTTTATCATCAATTAAGATAATTTTTACTTTATATTTATCGTTCAATTTACTATTTAGATAAATTAAATGTGGAAAAAATTCAATATAGTATCACCAGATAACTGTAGAAATTAAATATAAATCATAAGATTACCAATCAAAACTAAATTTACAACTTAAATGTATGAAAAATAAAAAAAGTATCTTTGCATTTACCAACGAACTAAGAACATTCTATCGGTAAATAATTTATCGACGAAAAAACTTACCGTCACTAAATTTTCTAACAGACCTTCAATAACTTGATCGTCGCTAAATTTACAGACGTAGATACAATATCTGTTGCTAATTATACCAATGGAAAATAAATTACCGTCACTAAATGATTTAACAAATTTTCAATACTTTGTTCGTTGGTAACTTTACCGATGGAAAAAAAATTATTCGTCGATGAATTATCAATGGAATATTTCTATTCCGTCGCTAAAGATTACTGGCGACTATTTCTCTGACAACTCATGTGGTTGGTAATTTCTATCGACAAATTCTCTTGCTGATAGAAAACCTTCACATTCCGTCAGTAATTTCCGTCACTAAACACTCATTTTCTTCTAGTAAGTGACATGCTTAAATGGGGCAAATGATATTGTAAGGATGAAGGACAAAGGTTGTTCATTTTTTTCAACTACCTTCAATTATTTTATATACTAAATTTGGAGTTATAGAATATTTAGAAGAAATTTTCAGGAAAAACGTGTCTAGTATGTAACACTATATATTGGGTAAGAGAAATCCTCATGACTCTCAAAGCTTACCAAATGGCCAATGTCCTAGTGAGACAAACATGGAACCTACCATAATTAGATTTTATTAAACAAATACTAATTCATATACAATTCCAGGGGCTAAAGTTAAGTATGTACAACTTATAGTAGGGAGAAACATAATTCATATAGTGAATCAATGGATTACCTTACATACATCAAAGCCACAAGCCATACTTAGATATGATAGTAGCTCCTTACAACTTCGTTGTGCAATAATGGAGAAGTTAAGTAAGCTAGTTTTATAGATACTTTAAGCACACAACTATCACTCTCAAGTAATCTAAAATTGTGAAGTATATAATGTTGGCATTGTAATGTTGGGTGGTGGTCGGCTTAGGGACAAGGAGCTATTATACTGAACTAGGAAGAGCCTATAAAGGTCTTGCATAACTTACACATGTAAAGGATGCTCCTTACACTTGCCTTTAGCATAGAACCTCCTATTTTAATCCTTTATTACTATTGTTGTGACAAGTATTGTACTATAGCACTGTAATTTACTTATTGTTTAGATTATATTATGAAAATTAATTATTTTTCAAAAAAACTCTTTATCGTAAGTTTCAACTATAGTTACGATTAGAAGGTCCTTCATTAGGGATTATTTTCATTTTATTATACATTAAGAATGTTCACAGAGCTCTTGTAAAATCATCTCCTATAATAAGCAAATAATGAACTCGTGTAGAATTTGCCACTTTATAAAGAACCTATAGATCACTATATAGCAAATCAAAATTCTTCGTGGTTGAATGTTTTCTTCTATAAAAAGGTCATGTGTAGTTTTAGCAAGTGATAAGCTTTAGATATATGATTCTTTGGGTTTAACACTAATAGATATATTGCATTTTATCATATGAGATATGCCCTAATCTTTGATGTCATAAGGTATAAGAACTATTCCCATTTTTATTATAAACCATAGTTTTTTTTGCAAGTTAAAAAAAAATTATAAAAAGTACTAGTAAAAGTGAGAACCAAGTTAATCTAATACAAAACACTAAAATGCGTTTAAGTTATAACTAACCTTAAGTTATCCTTAAACAAAAATTTTGTATACAAAACAAGCTACGAAAAAATTATAAAAAAGGATTTAAAAAACTAATATTCTATATAACAGTCTTTGGCTAATTGGATTAGAGATGCCTTTGGCTAGGATAATCTCTCTTATCTATCTGAGAGTGTTGAACTAAATCCTTGCAATTCCCTTATTTCATTTCTGATTTTTCTTATGTTCCTTTCTTTCTAAATTATATAAGTAGTGCAATTAAAAGAAATTTTGAAGATAATAAGTTCCTCCTTGTGGTGATAAGCTTATTTTTCATGCCCACTCTATAATATTTTAATCTATATCTTAGTTTCGTTATAAGCAATTTGAACATTCTATTATCTATAATAGCATTTATATACATCTTATTACTAAAATTGGAACATCTTGTTTACATTTTACAATAAAAGGTTTCACAACAAATATTGTTCTACTTCTACCATGCCTTAAGTATTACTTCATTAGTCATTTTTATTTTTATTAAAATTTATGTAAGTGTATAAGTAAACTTAAAATATATCTACTTAACTTAAATGAGCTTTATTACAATCATTCCTTAAAAAAATAAATGCAATGACATAATTTCATTAAAATAAATTTCCCTAAATACCTATTTAAGAAACCATAGTACATATGCACTGAGATTCATTCCAATGTTTGGTCAATGCATACTCTCCATCCATTGATGTTCCTCATTGATATCAACTCATTCTTCTCATTTAGATAATTGTCATCTCTCCTTTCTGAAATACTGCCTACACAGGGCGTACCCATAAATTATTAAAGATATGAAAGATCACATTTAAGTCAATTGTTTTACAACCTCCTCTTTTATGATATTTCTTATGTTTGGATTTGATTTTCTCTAATGTTGCACTGAGGGTTCATGCCCTTCCTCCATCAAAATTTTATAGTTGCAATATGAATAGTTGATCCCTTTTATGTTATAAAGTTTCTATGTTAAAGCTTTCATATACTTCTGTGGCACTTGAAGTAACCATTCTTTTTGTTCCTTTATAACCCTACTATAATTATCACTAGTAACTTTGGGTTTTTCTCTAAAATTGTATATTAAATGTGTGCTAATAATTGCTTTGATTTAAAGATTGATGGTTCTTTTATAGATAGTTTCATTTTTTGTTGGGTTATATTCACCCCATCTTTTTAATCCCTCTTTGTTGACAAATCTTTGTTCCTTTCTAAATGGGATGTTTGCTCTTGAAACTCTTAATTTTTTGAGTCAACTTTCTCTCATTAAATGATATAATGTTCTAGAGTTTTGTTTTGCATAACTCCTTATTAAAAATTTGAAATTTTAATGTCTAATACATTGAGGTAGTATAAGAAACATCATTTAAAATGGAGTGTTTCAATATTTTAATTTTCCTTCATGGACAATTATTATAACTTTCTTTTGTAGTAAAGAATGATCTACTTAGGATTAGAGGTACTTTAATATCTTCTTTCATGTTTAGGACAACAAAATTGATCAAATAATTAAATCTATTATAACAGATCTTCAATTATGCCTTTAGGATATTTAATTGATTTATCAACTAATTGCAAGCTAATTATAATTGGTTTAGGTTTATAAAGCCTTAATTTCTTAAAAATAGCATAAGGCATCAAATTAATACTAGCATCAAAATCAACTAGTACTTTATCAATGGATAAGTTACCAATGACATAAGAGATAGTGAAACTCTTTAGATCTAACTTTTATGGTTGAAAATCCCTGGATCTTTTAACTTTTGTGGTAGCTGCTTTTAAAGAGTATCCTAACATTCTTTATTCAATGTGATACTTGATAGCTTCTCTAATTTCTTTTTTTTTTGTTTTTTTTTGCATAAAATCTCATTGAGAAACTTGGTATATTGAGCCATCTATAAGTTAGTTTCAATTAAAGGAATGTTAGTACAAATTTACTTTAAAAAGTCAAAGAACTTACAGAAATATCCATCCCTCTTTTTCTTATCATAACCTTAAAGGGTAAGAGATTCTTAGTTGATATCCTCTTTTTGTTATTTATCTTTTGGCTCAAGTTCTCTTTATTAGTTTTTTTTCCTTTTGTTTCATCGGTTAGTTCCTTTCTATATCTTATGGTGCCCACTTGAGAATGCTCCTTATGGTTAGGTACAATCTTATTAGTAATGTTCCTTGATGCCCTTTATTCATATATTGTACTAATTGGGCTATTTGAATTTATAAGTTTTTCATTAAGGCCTATAGTTTGTATCTACGAAGATTTTCCTAGAATGCACTCTCTCAATATTTCTTCTTGATCATGTTGCTTCTTTTTTTTAATGTACTTATAGTGACAATTGTTCAGATGTTTTTTGAGTTGGTTGCTTCTTCCAAAACAAACATGAATGATTTCTCCACCAAAAATTATGCATCACAATGGTAGAAGTTGTGGTGTCTTTGAGAATTTCCTATAAATTCAATTTTTTATGATGATTCTTCTATAGGATAGTTTGTAATTGCATTCCTTGATATCATCCCTTTAGAATTAATAGAGCATAACATGAGCTACCCGGCATGATGAGTTCAGGTTATCAAGTTTTCATGGTATTGTTTCTACTCAGAGCTATAATGCATTCACAACATCAAAATTTTGAATTCCAACTATTTGATTAGTCCATTCTCTGCTTGATTGTCATTGGTATTTTTAATTGTTATCTCTTTTACCAATTTTAGTTTGAAGTCTTATTACTTAGTGTTCTACCTACTACAACATCTACCATTTGCTTTATAAGATCATCTAACCTATTTAAGAAAGCTTGGACTTAAATCTATGTGAGAAGCCATAGTATGGATACTTAAATGATTATTATATCTCTCCCATGTTTCATATAGTCTTTTATTATCAAACTACTAAAAAGAAGATATATCATTCCTTAGATTTGTTATCTTGGATGATGGAAAGTATTTGGCAAAAAAAAATTTCACAAAACTCTCCTAAGTGTTAATTGATCCAACCAATAATGTTTTAAGCCACTAATTTACCAAATCTCTTAGTGTGACTGGAACATCCAAACGGTGTCATAGTGGCCCATTTGATCTTAAATATATATATCTCTCTAAGAATTTGTTCATGTATGAATTAAGATCCTCATCAAATAGTCCACAGAATTGTTATTAAAGCATATAGATTAAATTAGTAGTAATCTTAAAATTGTGAGCATTTTATCTTTAGTAGTTAAAATACTCAATTGTATTCTTAAAAGAGAGAGTTTAGCATACTCACATTAATATTTGTGTTCAAATTAAACTCTTTAAGTTTCTAAAATGTTCAATTTAAATCCTAAAATGATGAATTCTTCAACCAAGTTTTACCCCTATCAATTATACACACTCACACAAATTTATTATTTTTAATGTTCATGTGACCACATCAATGTTAATGCAATACAAATTTTATTATTTTGTTAATATCTATGTCAATCTCATAATTCCACATAAAAGCCATAACATAATTAAAATGGAGCATAACTCATTTTAGGATTTAAACTAAACGTTTTAAAAATATTAGAGTTCAAATTGAACATTCCATATTACTAAAATCTGATCTATGTTTTAATAAAAAACATTAAAATTAAAAAATACTTTTTTCCTCAAATTTATTTAGAAGATGAGCATATACACCCGAACGTTCAAGTTCAAGATAATTCAATGTGCAAATTCTTTCCAGGTGAAAGGGAATGGCGGGTCATCTAAGTTAAATATTCCTATTTATATTTTATTTATTCCGGTAACCAAACAATTAATTAGGGAATAAGGATTTTATTCTCATTCATATCTTTTTAATAGAGATTATCAAACACGAGGTAAGTAATTGCATATAGTAAGGATATGCAAACATAGTAGACAAAGCCATAGAACTACGTAATTACATAGAATAAGGACCTGCCTATAAACCTTAGAGAAGCAAAAACCCAAAAACTACTAACAAGCATATCCACACGGGGGCTGATCCTCTGTCCCATTTACCCTGTCCCTACCCTGTCCCATAGCATCTCAACCATCCATTTTTGTGGGGCCCACATAA
>JANZXR010033096.1:0-14288 GCA_027575705.1 Erythroxylum echinodendron | reverse complement strand
AAATGATTCTTGGAGTTGAAATAGAAATAAAATGATGTATACAATTAGTGTAGAGAGTTAGATATGGAAAGGTGATACGCTCTGTTTCTTTACTGAGCATGTATGAATACTTAGGTGTTTATATGAGAGCTGATGAAGGCTTAGAGATGTACAGAAGCATAGACGTTTCATCTGTAAGGACTTAGCGTCTGTGTTTTATCGTCTGTGGTTGACTATTCTATTGTCTGAGCTGACCACTTAGCGTCTGTGTTTTATTATCTGTGGTTGACCATTCTATCGTCTGACGTGACGACTTAGCATCTGTGTTTTATTGTATGTGGTTGACTATTCTATCGTCTGTGTTGACCACCTAGCGTCTGTATTTCTTATCGTTTGTGGTTGACTTTCTTTCATTTGTGTTGACCACCTATCGTCTATGTTTTGCTTCCGTCTGTTTTTTGTTTCTGTCTGTGTTTCACTTTGTCTGTCTTCGAGATTTAGTCTGCCTTTAGACACTTTGTCAGTCTTCTGGTGTATCGTCTGTCTTTTGCTTCCGTCTGTATTTCACTTCGTTTATCTTTGAGATTTCATCTGCCTTTAGACACTTCATCTATCTTTTGGCGTATCATTTGTCTTCTGCTTTTGTCTGTGTTTAACTTTGTCTGTCTTTAAGATTTCGTTTGCCTTTAGACACTTCGTCTGTCTTTTGGCGTATCGTCTTTCTTCTACTTCCGTCTGTGATTCACTTCTTCTGCCTTAGATATTTCGTCTTCCTTTATCCATTATCTGTGTTTTGAATATTTGTTTGCTTCTGTTTTGTCTACTTTTGCTTCGTCTACTTTATGCTTATATGACCAAATTATATAAATTACACTCTCTGATTAAACATGAATAGTAGACTCGAAAGTCAGAGTTTGGAGAAAAATTTGAAAAGTCTCCTTACGTTATGAAATTGGATTAAAATGGGTTGTTGACATATAAACCCTACAAACAATGCTAGTTAAGTGAGTTTCGATATTTGATTGTGTTTATAATAACCTTGATGGTAGGATACCCGGGATTGTCATGAACATGCATTGTATATAATTCATTCCATATATGTGCATTAATGAACACGCATAATTGTGCATATTGTGATATATATGTGTATTACTTTGTTAAAGAGGAATAGTTGGAACGTCAACATCCAGACGTTGCTAACACTTCCAGGCATTAGCTTCGAGAGTAACTTGTGAGTAACCTAGATGGTTTCTCTTAATTATTGTTTGCTTATGTTATGCTGTGAATGATAAATGAATGTGAAATGAATGTGTTTGATTGTGGATTCCGAACAGAAGGTCCAATGAATGTGAATGAGGATTGAGATATTGAAGTGCTACTTGTATGTGAATGTGAAGGCCTATGTGCTATATAATGTGATTGATTGTGTTACATGCATTCATGAATGCATAATCAGATAATGGAAGTTGTGACTAGAGTAGCCAACGATCAGAGCTTAAAGCTCAACGAGTGAAAATGACCCTCGAGATCATAATTGTTTCAGAGCCTTAGGCTCAACGTGTAATGAGCCTTATATCCTTATCGGATAAGGGATAGTTATTAATGAACCCGATATCCAAAATAGATACAGGACAGTTCAGGCACTCAGTCACAACAACGTAACAATTGGAAAGGAGTCTCACCATCATTTCATCTGCATTTGATTATGTATGTTTGATTGATTGAAATGCATAATTTGCCTATGCTTAAGTGAAAGTGTGAAACGTGATCAAATATACAACAATGTGATTATATGTTATGTGAAATGATGTGTTGTATGAATTGAGTGAACCATCGATGATGGTTACCTCATTGAGTTAGCAAAACTCACCAAAATTTGCAACGTTGTCTTTTTAGGACCGAAAGACGACTCTAGTCACTGAGAGGCTCTACTAGCCGTGTGAATTGTGATTGGCAAGAGAAGTCATAGATCAAAAGTCGGTTAGTTGGGATTTTTGGACAGATTAGTTAGATTGTACATATTTTCCTCATTCATATAGTACTATTGTATTAGGTTTGATGATGTACATATGGAAATTATTGAAAGTAATAATGTAGACAATCGGGTTTTTATGAAATGAAATAAGGAAAAAGTTGGTTTAAAAATATTGTGGTTTTCTTATGATGCTTTATAAGTGAATTATGATACCATACCATGTGAAGTGAATGTAGTAAGTGAACGTAGTATGCCCTTATCCTAGGTTATGTCCTGGAATGACCTTTGGGCATCCCAATGTATACCCTTCCATAAGGGGGGGTTACATTTTGGTGGTATCAGAGCATGGTTTGGCATCTATTAGGACATATAGGAATGTTAAGCATGAAATATTGTGAAAAATGCGGATAATGATTGAAATTATTATTTGTTATAGGTCCTCCGCTCAAAGTTATCAAATTGACCAACCGGCTGGCTAAAGATCGGTAGGAGCTAGTAGAGAGTCCTCAGTACCTCGAACTGATGAGAGGCCTTATAGAGTTCCCAAGAGAAGGGAAAGGAGGTATGATAGGCTACAGAAGTAGGGAGCTGTGGACTTCTATGGCAGCACAGATCCTGCTGAGGCCGAGGAATTGTTAAAGAGGACAGAGAGGGTATTTGATCAAATGGATTGCGAGCCTGATGAGAGGTTCGATTATGCAATGTCTCTACTACAGGGTCCAGCTTATCAGTGGTGGAAAACTGTTCCGGGCAGTACCACCAGGCCCTGCCAAGTAAAGTGGGAAGACTTTCTGAGGGTCTTCAGAGATAACTACATGCCCAAGATCTATTTGGACATGAAGATGCAGGAGTTCTTGGAATTGAAGTAAGGTAGGATGTCAGTGGCTGAATATGAGATCCGATTTAATGAACTGATGGCTTATGCTACTACTTTGATCCCTATAGAAGAAGACAAGTGTAGGAGGTTTGAGAATGGACTTAATATGGAGATCAGAACAAGGTAGGCACGGTCAGATCTGGGTACTTTCATTGAGTTGAGGGCTGCTTCGATTAGAATTGAACAGCTGATAAGAGAGAAACATGTTGAGACTGGGCAAGGGTTTAGAGGGAAGAGGCCTAGTGAGAGTTAGGGAAGTTCTGGCAGGAGTTTCAGTAAGCGCCGGAATAGAGCCTTCAGATCATTAGGTGGATCCAAGCAGTCAAGATCTGGGCAAAGGGGTAGGTTTTCACATACTGACAGTGGAAGGGGTATAGGATAGAATCAATTTCTATTTTGTGAGCACTGTGAGAAGAGGCATGGTGGTGAGTGTTGGAGACTAACTAGAGCTTACCTTAAATGGGGCTCCATGGACCGTTAGATCAGAGATTGCCCTGCTACTTTGGGAGCTCAGTTTGCTATTAGTGGGCGATCTGGGAGTAATACTACAGTCCAGCAGAGTAGAGGTGGTGGATCTAGATAGAGAGGCTAAGGTAGAGACAGAGGAAGAGCTGGGATTTCTTTCATGAGGACTGAGGGGTGGGGTAACTGACCACAGTCCCAGGCCAGGGTCTATGCTATGACCAGGCAGGAGGCCTAAGACTTACTAGATGTAGTTGCAGGTGCACTTCTTATTTATAACTTTGAGGTATTTGCACTGCTAGATCCAGGGTCTACACACTCCTTTATCGTACTGCATTTGGCATATAGATTGCATTGTGATAGGGAGTTACTACAGTATAGATTAGAGGTGAGTACAGCAATAAGCAGTACTATTATTATAGACGAGGTCTACAAGGGGTGCTTGATTAGGATTGATTAAGCATAGTTGGAGGTAGACCTGATTGTATTACAATTGAGGGAGATAGATGTGATCTTAGGCATGGATTGGCTCACTGCCCATAGGGACATTATGAACTACTACACCAAGGAAGTAGTGCTGGAATCTCCTGGTCAGCCGAGAGTAGTTTTCATAGGAGTTAGTTAGGCAGTGCCAGCCAGGATGATATCATTTATGAGTGCACTGAGATTGATGCTGGGAGGATGTAAGGCTTATCTAGCCCATGTCATTGATACTAGAGCTGAGCAAAATTTTCAAGACATTCCAGTGGTTAGGGAATTCCTAGATGTGTTTCCCAATGAGTTACCTGGTTTACCACCAGATCGGGAAATAGAGTTCACAATTGATCTAGTTCTAGGTATTGCTCCTGTATCTATCCCTCCTTATAGGATGACACCTGTGGAACTGAAGGAGTTGAAGGCTCAGCTTCAGGAGTTGCCAGAAAAGGGTTTTATTAGATCCAGCGTTTCACCTTGGGGAGCTCTAATACTGTTTGTGAAGAAGAAGGATGGAACTTTAAGGTTATGTATCCATTATAGGTAGCTGAATCGAGTAACCGTGAAGAATAAGTGCCCACTGCCTAGAATCGATGATTTACCATATCAGTTACAGGGAGCTCAAGTATTTAATAAGCTGGATCTGAGATCAAGGTATTATCAATTGAAGATGGCAGAGGTTGATGTACCTAAGAGTGCATTCAGGAGCAGGTATGGGCATTATAAGTTCCTAGTGATGCCATTTAGACTGACTAATGCCCCGGCAGCTTTTATGGCCCTGATGAATAAGGTATTTCAGCCCTACTTGGATCTATTTGTAATTGTGTTCATTGATGATATCTTGGTATATTCGAAGAGTAGAGAGGAGCATGCTAAACATCTGCGAGTTATTTTACAGATAATGAGAGAGAAGTAGTTGTATGCCAAATTCAGTAAGTGTGAATTTTGGCTGAATCATGTTGTGTTTTTGGGGCATATAGTGACTGGAGATGGCATACAGGTAGATCCGAAGAAGATTGAGGCAGTGATGAATTGGGAAGCTCTGAAGAATGTGTCAGAGATCCAAAGCTTCCTAGGATTGGATGGGTATTATCGAAGGTTTGTCGAGGGGTTTTCTCTAATTTTGACCCCTCTAACAAAACTTTTGAGGAAGAATGTAGTGTTCAGATGGAATAAGGAGTGTCAGAATAACTTTGAGGAGCTGAAACATCAATTGACTACTGTACTAGTGTTGACTATTCCATCAGGGACCGGAGGATATGTGGTGTACAGTGATGCTTCGCATCAAGGTTTGGGATGTGTATTGATGCAGTATGGCAAGGTGATGGCCTATGCATCGAGACAATTAAGGTCTCATGAGATTAACTATCTAGTATATGATTTAGAGTTAGCTGCAGTTGTCTTTGCTCTAAAGATTTGGAGACACTATTTGTATGGAGAGACATTCCAGATTTATATAGATCATAAGATTTTAAGATATTTGCTGAGTCAGAGGGAGTTGAATTTGAGGCAGAGGAGATGGACTGATTTACTAAAAGACTATGATTGCACTATTGAGTACCACCCAGGGAAAGTTAATGTGGTAGCAGATGCTTTGAGCAGGAAGTTTAATATTAGTGCAGCTCAGATTCAGTTATCAAGGTTACCCAATTTGATTCACTTGAGAGCTCTGAATGTGGAGATGAATTTGGAGCGGGATAGGGCCTTGATTGCTACTTTGAAGTTGAGATCAATGCTACATAACAGAATCAGGAAGGTCCAGGGGAAAGATCTCGATATGGTGAAGCTTATGGAAAAGGTGAAGTTAAATCTAGATTTCGAGTTTGATTTGAGGGATGAGGCACTATGGTTGAAACAAAGGCTGTGTGTTCATAATGTAGATGATCTGAGGAAGGAGATACTTGAGGAAGCTCATATGGATTCCTATGCTAAGCATCTGGTACTACCAAGATGTATAACACACTCAAGCAGCATTTCTGGTGGCCTGGAATGAAAAAGCAAATGGCGGAGTATGTATCCAGATGTATTACATGCCAGCAAGTTAAGGCTGAGCACCAGGCTCCATTAGGAAAGCTCCATTTGTTGCTCATTCCGGAGTAGAAATGGGAACGGATTACTATGGACTTCATCATAGGTTTGCTTAAGACTCTGAGGCATCATAATGCTATATGGGTCATAGTGGACCGGTTGACTAAGTCAGCCCACTTTTTACCAGTGAGAGAAAATAACTCGCTAGATCAGTTGGCTCGGAGATATGTGAATGAAGTGGTGAGACTATATGGGTCAGTGTCCATTATATCGGACAGGGATTCCAGGTTCACTTCGAGATTTTGGAAGAGCTTACAATCTGCTATGGGCACTAAGGTGAACTTCAGTACTGCATTTCATCCTCAAACAGATGGACAAAGTGAGAGGACAATAAAGACTATTAAGGATATGCTCAGAGCTTGTGTATTAGAGTTTCAAGGATCTTAGGATTAGTACATAGCGTTGATAGAATTTGTATACAACAATCATTACCACAGTAGTATCGGAATGGCACTATATGAGGCACTATATGGTAGAAAATGTCGGTCACCATTGTATTGGGATGAAGAGGGCTTAAGAATAGTTGAAGGACCAGAGTTGATACAAGATACAGTGGATAAGGTGAAATTGATCCGAAGCCGAATCAAAGCAGCTCAGGATAGACAGAAGAGTTATGTGGATCAACATTGACGGGATATGGAGTACAGTGTGGGGGACAGAGTATTCTTGAGAGTGTCACCTTGGAGGGGAGTTTTAAGATTCGGTAAAAAGGGCAAGTTGAGCCCTAAGTACATTGGTCCTTATGAGATCATTGAGAAGAGTGGACCTTTCGCCTATAAGCTGGCTTTACCGAATGAGATGTCTCAATTGTATAATGTGTTTCATGTGAGTATGCTCCGAAGATACAGATCAGATTTGACACATGTGATACCAGCTCAAGAGATTAAGGTTGCTAGTAACTTAAGCTATTTTGAGGAGCCGATCAAGATTGTGGGATCGCGGATCAAGCAGTTGAGGAATAGAGTCATTCCATTGGTGAAATTCCTTTGGAGGAACCACTCAACTGAGGAAGCAACTTAGGAGACAGAGGAGTATATGAGGAGGCAGTATTCCCACCTGTTCGAGAAAACAAGTAAGAATTTCGAGGACGAAATTTCTTTTAAGGAGGGGAAAGTTGTAACATCCCATTACCTATGGGAAGGTTAAAATGGTAAATAGGAGTGTTTAGTGAGAGGCAAGAGATGATTTTTATGTTCAGGCATAATATGACTTGCTCATGCGAGTGAATAGTGAACTTTTCTACACATGAATTTAAGTGTACATGCATTCATGAATAATTTCGAGTATAATTGGATTGAATTGCGAATTTTTGAGAATTTTGAATGTTTTTGCATTGAAAATATTATTGGTTAGTAAAATTGTGAGATTTATGAATTTTGATGAACTTAGGATTTATTTTGTAATTTATAAAATATTATAGAAAATAGGAAAAAGAAGAGAAGAAATCAAATGAAGATTTGGAGATAGTTGGATTGTAAAGATGAGAGCCAGATGGAGTTGGTTCAAAAGAAACTAAGTCAGAACTTAGACCTTAGGAATGTGATAAGTGTAAAGTTGCTTTTATTATGTGTTAGAAGTAAGTTTGAGTAATTCGAGAGTTAAAAAGGGGATTGGTACTTTTCCTAAGTTCTTTACCTATTATCATCTTCTCTGAATTTCTTCCCATACACAAAGTTTTCCATCAAACTCCTTCTGAGAGTTAACTCTGATTCTTTATATCCCTCACCATTTTATTTACTCCTGAAGTGTTTCTTCTGCCTTAAGAAAAACCAGAAGTTGGTTAGTGTTCACAGAGGAGTACGTGATTTTGCATGAAATTAAGGCTTTGGGGATAGTTGAAGATCTTGAAGTTTTTCAACAAGAAGGTAGTGAATAAATTCTTTAGAATTGGAAATTTTGAAATAAATCTGATTAGTTACTGTCATTTCCATTAGCATGTCATTTACATATCATTATATTTTTGAACATTGTGATAAAGGGATGAAAATTTGGGGATATGGTGTTATTTGGGTTTTGATGGATTATTAGTAATCAGGTGTTGTGAAATGGTTCTTGGAGTTGAAATAGAAATAAAATGATGTATACGATTAGTGTAGAGAGTTAGACATGGAAAGGTGATATGCTCTGTTTCTTTACTGAGCATGTATGAATACTTAGGTGTTTATATGAGAGTTGATGAAGACCTAGAGATGTCCAGGAGCATAGATGTTCCGTCTGTAAAGACTTAACATCTGTGTTTTATCGCTATGGTTGACTATTCTATCATCTGAGTTGACCACTTAGCGTCTTTGATTTATCGTCTTTGGTTGACTATTCTATCGTCTGAGTTGGCCACTTAGCATCTGTGTTTTATCGTCTGTGGTTGACTATTCTATCGTCTGAGTTGAACACTTAGCGTCTGTGTTTTATTGTCTGTGGTTGACTATTCTATCGTCTGAGATGACCACTTAGCGTTTGTGTTTTATCGTCTGTGGTTGACTATTCTATCGTCTGAGTTGACCACTTGGCGTTTGTGTTTTATCTTCTGTGGTTTACTATTCTATCGTCTGAGTTGACCACTTAGCGTCTGTGTTTTATCGTCTGTGGTTGACTATTTTATCGTCTGTGTTGACCACCTAGCGTCTATATTTCTTATCGTCTGTGGTTGACTTTCTTTCGTCTGTGTTGACCACTTATCGTCTATGTTTTGCTTCCTTCTGTTTTTTGTTTCCATCTGTGTTTCACTTCGTTTGTCTTTGATATTTCGTCTGCCTTTAGACACTTCATCTATCTTGTGGCGTATCACCTTTCATTTGCTTCCGTCTGTGTTTCACTTCGTCTGTCTTTGAGATTTTGTCTACCTTTAAACACTTCGTCTGTCTTTTGGCATATCGTCTGTCTTTTGCTTCCGTCTGTGTTTCACTTCCTCTGTCTTTGAGATTTCGCCTGCCTTTAGACACGTCGTCTGTCTTTTGGAGTATCATCTGTTTTCTGCTTCTGTCTGTGATTTGCTTCGTCTGCCTTTGATATTTCGTCTGCCTTTAGCCATCGTCTATGTTTTGAATATTCATCTGCTTCTGTTTTGTCTACTTTTGCTTCGTCTGCTTTCTGCTTATATGACCAAATTATATAAATTACACTCTCTGATTAAATGTGAATAGTAGACTCGAAAGTTAGAGTTTGGAGAAAAATCTGAAAAGGGTCCTTATGTTATGAAATTGGATTAAAATGGGTTGTTGAGGTATAAACCCTACGAACAATGGTAGTTAAGTGAGTTTCGATATTTGATTGTGTTTATGATAACCTTGATGGTAGGATACCGGGTATTGTCATGAATATGCATTGTATATAATTCATTCCATATATGTGAATGAATGAACATGCATAATTGTGTAGATTGTGATATATGTGCGTATTATTTTGTTATAGAGGATTAGTTGGAACGTCAAGTTCCAGACGTTGCTGGCACTTCCATGCATTAGCTTCGATAGTAACTTTTGAGTAACCTAGATGATTTCTCTGAATTATTTTTTGCTTAAGTTATACTGTGAATGATAAATGAATGTGAAATGAATGTGTTTGATTGTGGATTCCGAACTAAAGGTCAGATGAATGTGAATGAGGATTGAGATATTGAAGTGCTACTTGTATGTGAATGTGAAGGCCTATGTGCTATATAATGTGATTGATTGTGTTACATGCATTCCATTCATGAATGCATACTTAGATAATGGAAGTTGTAACTAGAGTAGCCAACGATCAGAGCTTAAAGCTCAACGAGTTAAAATGACCCTCGAGCTCACAAGTGTTTCAGATCCTCAGGCTTAACATCTAATGAGCCCTGTATCCTCATCGGATAAGGGATAGTTATTAATGAGTCCTGTATCTAAAATAGATATGGGACAGTTCAAGCACTCGGTCACAACAACGTAACAATTGGAAAAGAGTCTCACGATCATTTCATATGCATGTGATTATGTATGTTTGATTGATTGAAACACATAATTTGCCTATGCTTAAGTAAAAATGTGAAACTTGCTCAAATACGCAACAATGTGATTATATGTTATGTGAAATGATTTGTTACATGAATTGAGTGAACCATCAATGATGGTTACCTCATTGAGTTTGCAAAACTCACTAAAAATTGCAAAGTTGTCTTTTCAGGACCAAGAGACGACTCTAGCCACTGAGAGGCTCTACCAGCTATGCAAATTGTGATTGGCAAGAGAAGTCATGGCTCAAAGGTCGGTTAGCTAAGATTTTTGGACAGATTAGTTAGATTGTACATATTTTCCTCATTCATGTAGTACTATTGTATTAGGTTTGATGATGTACATATGGAAATTATTGAAAGTAACAATATAGACAATCGGGTTTTTATGAAATGAAATGAGGAAAAAGTTGGTTTGAAAATATTGTGATTTTCTTATGATGCTTTATAAGTGAATTATGATACCATACCATATGAAGTGAATGTAGTAAGTGAACGTAGCATGCCCTTATCTTAAGTTATGTCCCGGAATGACCTCCGGGTGTCCCGGTGTATACCCTTCGGTAGAGGGGTGCTACATTAGGATTTAAAAATACCCCAAAGCAAACAATGGAGAAGAAAGTTGTCTTTCCTTTCTCTCATTAATGATTGAAATATATGGTGTGTACAAAGAAAGCCTATGTTTCAGATTGGCCTTAATTGCTTCTGTTGCTGTCTTTATGGTATCAAAAAAATAACCCATTGTTATCTTTTCTTCATTATCATGTAAGCAAAGCACCCTTACCAAAGGCTCACAAACTTGGATAACAAATTGGTATTGAGGCCAAAATTCTCAATCTTCCAATATAATTTTAGCATTAAGACCAAAATTCTCTATCTGCTAGTATAATTTTACAAACCTCCACTCTAGCGTTAAACCTAACACACTGAGATGCAATCCACTTATCCTTGTAAACATTTGTCTTAACTCTTTCTTCATCATAATAAAAGACTAAAGTGATAAGAAATTTGTTGCAAATCTTGTCACAACAGGACCACACAAATTTCGACCATTGGCAAATTCCTTTCTTATTAAATTCAATACCTATTCACAATTATAGATGAAATTTGTCACGTTTTTTAGCGTTTTGCATTGTCTCATTAATAATAGAAAAATACTTAGGGTCTCCTATATTCTCCAGTATTAGGTCAATGTAATATACAACACAAGGGGTAAAAAAAAAGTTATACTTATTGTGCAAACTTTTTCCTGTTGCTTTATAAACGGGATCATTATTAGTAATAAACTGAACAATATTTTCTAGCCTTACTTCATTCACAACTTCATCAAATATCATAAACACAGTCTTAACATTCCTAATAAGGCTAGATGTATCAATAGATTTCAAAAACATAGAGTCATTTACAGAATAAACCAAAAAATTAATAATAGGCTCTTGTCTCCTACTTGTCCAACCATCACACATGATTGAACATCTATAAGTAGCCCAATTAACTCTTCTTTCTGTCAAATAACTTCTAATTTCAAAAATAGAGCAGCTCAAAATTTACCTCTTAAGTCATCAATTGAAGGATCTTTGTATTGCAAACCATAAGGCTATTGTATTCATCATAGGTTGATAATAATAGGACTGAGAAGCATTGAATGATGAATTTATATCATATCATTATCAAGCTACTGCCATATCAGCATTGTGAGTCGCATCTCTTGATTGCATTTTACTACAAATTGAAGGTTGGGCTCGAAGAGTTGTTTGTGGTGCAAAGAAACTAGTCACTTGC
The DNA here is from genome assembly GCA_027575705.1 of Erythroxylum echinodendron. Classification (NCBI taxonomy): domain Eukaryota; kingdom Viridiplantae; phylum Streptophyta; class Magnoliopsida; order Malpighiales; family Erythroxylaceae; genus Erythroxylum; species Erythroxylum echinodendron. The sequence continues at coordinate 2,678 of JANZXR010033096.1, read as the reverse complement.
CTTCTTTTCTTCCTCACATCAGGTTCAGGTACTTTTTCCAAGGCCTAAGATGGAACACTACCAGTACTAGTATACCACCACTACCACTGCCATCTTCAACATTTCCATAATCACCATGGAAACTAGAAAACAAACTTCCACTACCAATTTCAAAATTCAACCTTTCCCTTATATCTCTCTCATGTTGATATTCATTAAGCAACATTTTCATTTGTCACTTCACATCATGACCTACTTTTTTACAGGGTTCCATATCTCCTTTAACCCCAGCTAAATGTTTCTTTAATCAGGTAAGTCCTCCACCTTTCAAATGCTTGTTACAAAAAAAGCAAATAGTATCATTCCTTATACGGGGAACCAATGCAGTATGAGCCCAAGTTGGATCATTATATCTTCCTGAAGTGGGTTGATCAGGAGTACTTGAATTTCCTTCCATTGATCTGTAAAAATAAATGAATGCATATATCAGAATAAATAATACATAATTTCATTACAGAATATGTATATCCATCTTAGATAATATAACTTATTTTGTATGATTACATTATACACAATTTAATTTCATGGAACACATTTCACCATAAGTCAAAAACTAACAATTCAATTATTCAACATATATAATTACATAAAACAAACACAAACAAATTTCATTTCCAATAATCACAAAACATACATAAACAACTTCCATTTCCAACAACCATAAAACACACATAAATAATTTTTATTTCCAACAATTTCGAACAATTTCAATTCAAAGTTTCAAACATGAGGATCAAGTTGAAAGGTATGATATGATTTAAATAATCGCCAAATAATGAATGACATATCTTATGCAATTGTTCATACACATCTATTCATAACATGAGAATTAAGTTGAAGGATATAACTTAATAAAACAATTTCCATTTCCAAGAATCACAAACATACATAAACAATTTCCGTTTCCAACAATTTTGAATAATTTTTATTTCTAAGAATCATAAAACATTCATAAAATAATTTCCATTTCCAACAATCACAAAGCATACATAAAAAATTTCCATTTCCAATAATTTTCAACAATTTTCATTCCAGTAATCACAAAACATTCATAAAACAATTTACATTTCTAACAATTTTCAACAATTTTAATTTCCAATAATCACAAAACATTCATAAAACAATTTCTATTGCCAATAACTACAAAATACGCATAAATAATTTACATTTCTAACAATTTCCAACAATTTCAATTCAAAGTTTCAAACATGAGGATCAAGTTGAAGGGTATGATATGATTTACGTAATCTCCAAATCATGAATAACATATCTTATACAATTTTTCATACACATCTATTCATAACATGATGATTAAGTTAAAGGATATATTTATAACATGAGGATCAAGTTAAAGGATATAACTTCTTTGGAAATGTTGTTTTTTCTCTTATTTAAAGCTTTAAATCTTCTTTTCATTTCTATCAAACCATAATATTATATAAACCATTCTATATTTGGTTTTTAAATATATATGTTGCTTTTACAATTTTTAATTGACATTAATAAGTCTAAGTATAAATGATTGGAGCCTACAACATGTTCACAATTTGAAAAAAAGTTCTTTTTGTAAACATTTATTACATCACTACTTTCACACATTATCTATTATAAATATTTATAATAGCCTATACATATATATTACCAAATAATTCCACATATTTTATACTAAATTAATTATTTACCTAAACCTATTACTGAAATACTATCATTAACTTCAACCGAATTATTATTATTTACAATTGCATAATTTTATACTCATTTAATTATTTACCTAAAGCCAATGCCCGATTACTAAAAACGAAATACCATTTCATAAATTTTAAGAATGTGTCCATAAATTATTTAAGTCTTTGCAAGTTTGAAACTTTAATATTCTTGGTTTAAAATTTTAATTTAAGTTGTTTCAACTTTTAACTTACAAACTTTTAAGTGAATCAATTCAATTCATTAACATCATCACATATTCACTTCAACCGTGCATTTCATTCATAAAAAAACTTATCATAAATTTCTCTTAATCTATTAAACTTAAACCAATCTTCAAAACCAAACTAGAAATCAACCAAACAATCATTCAACTCTAATATCCAATCCAATCCAACCCATGCAAATCACAAAACCAAAACAACACTGCGACTCATTGAACTCCAATATTCAAATCACAAAATCGTGAATCTTTCAACTCCAATATCCAACCCAAATACATGCAAATCGTAAATCACAAAACTAAGTTCCAACTGATTTACAAATCCAAGATCTAACTGAATCAAAAAATTTTATTCCAACTTTCAACATCCAAGTTCCAACCAATTCACAATAAAAATGCAATTAAGCAAAAAAATCAAAAATTAAAAAACATTCCTAGAAAGCAATTCATAAGCTTTGGGTTTTAGGTTGGATCTTCAGGTTGGGTGATAGGTCACAACTTTAGGTGTAGACTTGGACGAGCAAAAACCTTATCTCCTCTTCTAGATGTAATATCCCGTTTCCATATAACGGGTTGGACCATAGAAATGGGTACACGTGAGATCAATCGAGAAATTGGGAAAACACATCTCATGTTCATGCATTTGTGAACAGTGATTTTTTTCACATGAAAATTTACTGTACATGCATTCATGACATTTTCCCGGTATAAT
>JANZXR010033069.1:0-14292 GCA_027575705.1 Erythroxylum echinodendron | reverse complement strand
AAGATAATTTACATAGTAAGATATTCTGTATGTATGAAAGTAACAAGTATGGTATCAGAGGAAACATGAATAATCATATATGAGGAGTTAGGTTCCGAAATCAGGGTCGGATAGATTTTTGGTATCAGAGCAAGTAAGCGAGTCTGAGTTAGGCTCGGGAAACCAGGTCTAATAGAGTTGGTATCAGAGCAAGCATGAATAATCTAGTAAGTCTGAGTTAAGCTCCGCAAGCGGGATCCAACACATTAAGTATGAAAGTGTTAGCCTGCCCCTAAGGCAAATTTGAAGACTGTGTGCAAAATTGGGTAAAATGTAGTCTGATTTGTCCCAGGAAGGGCTCGGAGATTTTTTTATAGTTTAGGGTGGGGGATCAGTCCTATTTTTTAGCTGTTAGTCAGGAAAAAGGGGCAAGCACGTAAGAGAGAGCTCTTTTTAGAGAGGAATCATTAATAAGGATAGAATCTGCTTTCAGTGATCAGATGGGAGATCTTGGCTAGCGTATCCCTGGAAAGCTTGCCTAGACATAGATATGGTTAGGACTTCAAGGAATAAGTAGAACTAGTATATAGAAAATAAGGTTCATGGTTAGGAATTAGACTTGATTTTGGGGGGAAGCGAGTAAAAGTGGGATGTCTATACTTGAGACTACTAGGTCTCAGATGGGAGGGAAAGTTCTTTCATTTTCTAAGTAAGTAGGGTTTACTTACCTTTTGGAGCCTTCTCTAAAAATACAGAAATGGAAGGAACTTGACAGGCCAACTCAAGCACTTCTTAATAATTTCTACCTTTTTGCTTCAAGTTTAAAACCATAACGAAGGTATGAATCCTCTTTCTTAAACCCAACATGAAAGAGTAAATAACTACTTCGATCTATGAAAATCGGATTTTCTTCATCGGAGAAAGAATAGAAGGGTTCAGTGATAACTTTTGAATAAATACTACTTTTTTTGTGCTTGCTTTCAACAAGTTATACAATATCTGGTTTGATAGGACTAGGACAGAAAAGTTTGCAGGCACTCGAACAATGGGAGAGGGTATGGAGCTCATTCACTCGTTAAATCATCCGTTACAACAAGTATGAGCATATGTTGCTTGCTTGCTAGTGGCTTACCAATCAGATCCACTGCCCATCCATGAAATGGATGACTAAAGGATGCAAGTTATCAGTTGCTTTATACGGAGTATGGATCCATTTCATTTAACTAGTTCAAATAGAGCTATTCTAGCCTTTGAAAGCTGTCCCATCGGTTCAATCACTTCTAGTCTGAATTTAGATAAAAATTAGAGAAAGGCAGGGGACTTTATTAAAAAAATGTTGTAATGATTTCCAAGGACAATGACTTGTGTGGTACCTCAAAATAGGGTGTCCTAATCCTGGCGAAAAATTAGTGAAATAGACGTCCCTTTGGATTAAGACAATTCTTTCCCTATCTTTTTACAAAGAGACTCTTCCCTGACCTAAAAGTGGCTTTCTTATAAGTAGCAGGTTATCAAACCGAATATTCAGGTATCCAATTTGGTTTATTTTATATTGCTTCTTATTAGTTTCTTTATTCTTTGTAATAGTTCTTCATATGGGTTGTTAGAATATATCTATTCCATATATTAAGGTTTTTGAAATAAATAAAGATAAAATAAGTGGCGTTTTTGCAACAAAATAAGTATCTTTATTAAGTTGGTTAAAACCTATTTTTTCTTGTTCATTCCTATCACAACAAGATGGACTTTACCTAGAATATGAATGGACTAACTATTCAATCTCAAATGGAAATTTATTTAACCTATTTCTCTCAGTAATTTATTATTACCAACCTCTTCTGAACTCTTTTCACTTTAAAAAAGGGACTACTACTTTTATATATTCATGGCTTGTCTCAACCAAGAGAAGGAAACAAATATCCAATTTTTCATAACTATTAACGATATGTTCCCCATGCTAACTGGTCTCATAAAGTATGGTCAACAAACTATACGAGCTGTAAGGTACAGTAGTAAAAGTTTCATGATCGCCTTATCCCATGCAAATTGTTGACCTTTAATGATTCAATATCCTTTTGAAAAATAAATTACATCGAAGTGTTTCCACGGTCGAATCTGTTTTGAATTTGATAAATGCATTGCTTGTGAAGTATGTGTTCGTGTATGTCCTATAGATCTACTAGTTGTTAATTGGAAACTAATATTCGAAAGAAAGAGTTACTTAATTACAGTATTGATTTCATAATCTGTATATTTTATGGAAACTATGTTGAGTATTGTCCATCAAACTATTTATGAATGACCGAAGAATATGAGCTTTCTACTTATGATTGTCATGAATTGAATTCAAATCAAATTGCTTTAGGTCATTTACCAATGTTAGTAATTGACGATTATACAATTCGAAAAATTTTGAACTCACGTAAAAAAATTAGTAAACCCACTTTGATTCAAATTGGATTAAAGAGCAACTTCCAATTACTCAACTGGGGTTCTGTTTTGATGTAAAGTGATAGAAATGGAATGAGTTTTTTCCTTCAGTTTTCTCGATCAAAGAACTATAAAACTACAAATACCATGTTTTGTTGATGAGAATCGCATCCCACCCTAATTTGGATTGCAAATGTATTAATATATCCGTAATTTTATTCATAATTAGTTCTAAATTTCACTTTAGAATGTTAAAGTCTCCTTTTCCAGAAAGAATGAAATTAGCCTAAGAGCTTTTACCTCCAGTAATTTAAGTCTAATTCAATTACTAATGTAATATAACTAAGTTTATTCCTGATTGGGTCATGAAGGTCATGAAAAAATCATTCGATTTTTGATTTATTATTTTATGCACAATGGATTTGCCTGGACCAATACGTGATTTGGTTTTGATCTTTCTCAGAGTCGTTCTGATATTGGGGGGGCTGGGAGTAGTATTATTTACCAACCCCATTTATTCTATCGTTGGGATTGGTTTTTGTTTGTATATCCTTATTCTATATTTTAGCAAACTCTCATTTTGTAGCTTTTGCGCGGCTCCTTATTTATGTGGGACCTAATAATGTTTTCATTCTATTCGTTGTGATGTTCATGAATGGTTCAGAATATAAAAAAGATTGAAAGATTTTCTACGATGAACGGGAAAAAGGGACAAAAGTTTACCTTGTAATTCACTCATGAAGATAAATTGATAGTCGAATAAGCCCTTGGAAGCCTTTATAAGGGGTGTAATGAAAAGAAATTAGGCGAACTATATTTCCAGCAGCTTACTCAGTCATGAATTTAGAAGGTAAGGCCCTAGCTTTTATGTAAACGAGAAACAGTATCAATCTTTTTTTCTCCCTCTTATATGATGCTGGCGACATATGTTACGATTTATGTAATTAGCTATAGACGCTTTTTGGGTACCACTTCTCAATGCACTGATCCTTATGAAACCAAAGCTACTTTTCCTTAAGAGCTGAGGGCTCCTATCCTAAATGCTAAGTTTTTTGGGGTCAAGGTAAATTAGAAAAAAGAGGAAACATCTGATCCTTGGCAGAGAGTAAAGTTCATTTAGAAAACATAAGAAAGAAAAACAAATGACTTGCTTGGTCAGCTCAACCACTAAAGGTGCGAAAGTTAGCTGATTGAAATGAATTACAACCTTGGAATGCTAATCAAAAGCACATACAACTTGGAAAGCTTCGAAAGAATGCAATTGCCCCTAAAGGGGGGAAAGAAAGTAGTTACACTCAAAGAAGAAGCAAAGGTAGGCACTTCAATCGGTCAACTCAACAAACAAAGAGAAATCAGTAATTTCTTAAGGGGGAGACTTTTTATAATGAAAAAAGGAAAAGAAAGGCATGAGCCTACAACCTATCCTAATACCCTCGCTCTAAGGGATCAAAAGCACAGACCGACAGGGAAACATCTACTAAGAAATATAGGCTAAGCAGATGGTGATAGACCGGCAATCACCTCCTTCGCTAACTATAGATTACTTAACTAACATAAAGAGGGTATGAAAGGAAAGTGCAGCATAGAAAGAAGCAATTAATCCCTTGCTTTTTACCTTTATCTACTCTAGTCTCTCCAAGTGATCAGTCCATGACTTCCTAAAATAAAGAAACGCAAAATTAAAAAGAAAGAAGATCAATTTAGCTATGTTTCCTAGGGGAGGCCGCCTTTTCTCAGGCTAGCAGTCTTCTTCTTCTAACTGACTACTCTATGACGGGCTCCCCTATTTCCTAGGCTCTACTCACTTATCTACACTCTAACCTAACAAGTCATAAATGAAAAAGCAATGTTTCCTTACCTGCATTAAGATTTAAAACTTGTCGTAAAAAAAAGGCAATCAAGAAAAAAATGGAAATAGTCAATCAAGATCTAAATGGATCCCTATCTTTATCTTTAGCCACAGAGATACATATAGATAGGGATCTATAAATCGATCTAAACGCTCTCTATCTGGATAGATATGTCCTTATGAGCGACTATGCCAATCTTAATATGTTTTGGCCACGTTCGTTTCTGCTTCGAAGAGGAAGGTTTAAATCTTTCAATCTTATGTCGTGACGGATATGACCTATGTTAGGAACATAAGATACCACAGTTTTTAGTGTTCTATGATTCACCTCCAAATGATGAGTAGGTAGTTCAATCCTTTTAATTCTTCTCTTTATAGTAACCTTTTGGGAGGATGCGAAGCAATAGATCCAATTACTATTCGAGTAGGAAGATTTTGGGTTTTCTCGTTAGGGATTTGAAATGATAAAAATGGATCTTCATTCTATTGTGCTCAACGAAGGAACTACCTAAGCATACTTTTTGGGGTCCAAACTTCTTTATTCTTTCTAAGTCTGATTCTTACATAGAAGAACGCAACTGTTGCAAAAACTGAGATTTTAGTAGTAGGCGACATCCCCTCTTAGTTTTGAGTAGGTGGAACCATTCTTTTTTTGTTCTTCTCCACATTCTTACCAGGTGATATAGGAATTTGCCTAACATTTTTTCAACTGATATTTTGATATAAAAAGATCTCCTTATTTCTTCACAGCAGATTCTTAAGTCATTTTCTTGAAAAGATATAACATCACCGTGGGACACTTTCAAATGAGTAATGCTTACCATTCTATTATTGACACAAACCCTTCGATGACTTATCGCCTGCCTTGCTTGAGGAATAGTTTCACAAAACTAGAGACAAACCAGAATAACATCCGATCTTGTTTCTGGATTGAGTAGAAAAGGGATATATGAAGTTTGTACTCTTCCTCTGTGCATCTCTATGATGGGTAAATCCCCATGAAAAAGGGACAACTTTTGTGTAGTTTATTAAATGATGCAACTGTTACGATTTTATCTCGAATAAATCTTTCCCTTAATAGATATCTTCTTGTTCCTCAATCTTCAGAGAATACGGCGTTGTATTATTGTAAGTTCTCTATTTCAAACATTTCCTAAAAGTAGACGACAAGTTTTAAATCTTAATACAGGTAAGGCATATCTCATTGAATCAATCTTTTTTGCCACATCGGGGCTATAGGAGTCGAACCCCATTTTTCCACGACCACAAACCCCCATTTCCTTCTTGCCCACTCATCTATCGGCCTTTTGATTAAACAACATAGCAGGGTCAACTTTTGTTTATAGAGCGTCGATTTTCCTCGAAAATAATGTTCGATCGTATGTGTTAAACATATAGGTTTTGAGTCATCCTCAGTTCGTTGGGCGACCCCGTTAGCTGGCTTGTCAATCCACTCACCTGCCTTCCAACTCTCAACTAGAAGAAGCAAAAAGGCCCACGACAAATGACCCGTTCATCTATGCCTATTTCTATAAAACATTGTCTTAAAGCATGGGCCCCGCTTTTCAAAGAGGGGAAGGGACTCTCTGTCATAGGCGACTGGGGGTGTCGCCTCGAAGTGATCCTATATTTATATAAATAGAAAACTCCCTTTATCTAATTCTCCTTCTCTAATCGTATGTCTAGTGGCTAAAGCAAAGAATCTGCTTTAGCCCCAATTCCCTAAGCATTGATCAAATGGTTAAACTGAGGCCAACTCATCTTGCTATGGGAATGTTGGCAGGATGATCAAGTGAGTTCCATTTTTTCTTTACCAAGGATCCTATGAGTTTGACTGAATCTTACTCTTTTCAACTGCCAGTGCTCTTGATCCACTTTCAAATAAAAAAAGGGAGATGGATGGGTCAGTAAAGCTATATAAACCATCGAGAAAGAGAGGAAGACCACCATGGATGCCTCTAGCTAGCCTTTCACCTTTTAGCAAAGGGCTTGATTGGCCCATCCTAACCCAAATTCCCATCCATGAACCGTCCTCACGCCTACAATCAAAGAAGATGGATTGTGTAAGGAATGAGATAAGGTTCTTGGGGCTTAAGGGAATGCTAATAAACACAACATAAAGAGAAGCTAGCACTCCTTAGAAGGGGAAAAACTAGGATTGAGCTTAGATTTAGACCATCCTCCTAACTATGCCTTCAAGAGCTAAACAAGGTAAGAGGACTACCTTTCACAGAGCTGCTACTACAATATGGCCTTCGGTAGCTAGAGGTAGAGTGATTCCATTCAAAAATTGAATTATCCAGCTTTGAACAAGAGGCATGCTTACTGGTATTATCGATGATTGGACGTCCGAAAGGGGCTCTCCACGGCGAGAAACCTAGGGAGTGATGAACGGCTTGTTATCAACAATTGAAGAATGGCTTTGCCAAGGACAAGAATCAGAAAGAGAGTGGGTGATGTCGCTTTTAGTGACCTCTAAAATGAGCCCTTTTACTGCTACAGCGTTCCCTTCACTTGTGATTGAGGTCTATTGCTAGCTATAAGGTTTGGTCTATCCACAGATCCTAGGCACCTCTCTTTCGAGTCTGTTAGCGCATATCTTTCCAAGGGAATTTTTTGCTACCCAGGATTGAGTAAGACTCATTCCTCAGTAAGGAGAAAGGGATCATATAGTGTGACTCTATAGAAACTTCCCTATTGATTTATCCAGGACATCTTGGTACTAGTTTTGGGGCAATTCATTACTATCTTAACTCCAGCTAAGCCTCTCTACAGAAAGGATTTTTTGATACAGTGTGCATATGGATGCCTTTCATGCTTTGTGCTGGACCACCACTCTTTATAAGAAATGATTCTTACTAATGCTGCAGAAAGATGATCAGGCTAAATAGGGGACTGACTCAACTTGAGGATTCCGACAATCTTCTTGATAGGAACGAAGTAGCTTCACTCGCCTTAAAAGTGGCACAGGGGGTGTCAGCTCAATCCGCTAATTCCCCTAATCTAAGAATCTCTAAAAAAGAGTGTACAATCACTCCGCGCATGAGCTCTCATAGAATAGCCAATGAATCAGAGTAATGCTAACTCACTCTCGAGAGTGATTTCTAGCTTGCACACTCTATCACGAGAGAGTTTCCTTATGGCCAAAACCCACATTTAGATGAAGGTCCATGTTAACTGCATCCCCATTCTGTGCTTCTTTGTAAATAGAGGGGGCTCACTTGTTCAGTAAAGGAAGGGAGAGTCAAAGGTTCATCTGTACATGATCTTCCCAGCTCTCTTTAGCTTCTTCCCAATAAGTGGAAGTTAGGGATGTTGAAGAAGCTAATTTTGGAAGAATTAGGACATTCACATCCTTAGTAAGGAACTAAAGCAAACCTAGAGGAGACCCTAGATTCATTAAGCGAATGAGATCACTAAGATCCTTTTTATTGAGCCTTTCATGCATGTCTCAAAGTGTAGAATGAATTTTAGAGTATATCTAATTTTTGTATAAGGGGCACTACTCCCTTGAATTGAAAATTCTGAACTTGTTGAGAGACGTCTCCTGTAGGAAGACTGGTGTCTGAGAAAGTGCCTAACATTGGTCAAATAGCCTTCGTGTTGATCCCAAACCCTTTCAATCACCAAGGTAGAAGAAGGGTGCTCTTATACAATCTCCCAAGTTGAAAAGTATATGACTCCCATGTAGGGTTCCTGCTTGATCGAATCGGATTAGATTTTAGAGGCCCGTATACAAAACACTTAAGGGATCCTCTTAGAGAGCTGGGGAATGGAAATCCTTATATAAGGATCTCACTAGAAGCTTTCATCGATCTTAGGAGCTTAACCCATCGTCTGGCATCCTAATGATGGGGTGATTCTATCTGTGGGAGCTACTAAGTTACATTACAATCATTGAATTGAATTGGGATTCCCTTTGTTGTAAAGATCTCGTACTCACCCCTTTTTAGAAAAAGTGAAGCGCGCAAAGAGAACAAACAATATGGTGAGAGAGACGTGCAGCACTCCTCTTTACCCAACATTTGAGAATTCACGGTATGGTTGAACCCGGAATTAGATCCACAGGCATTAGAACGAGTCTCAGGACTCTCTCCCCTTTAGCACCCTAAGAACTCTTGTAGGGACTTCAACAACTTCCTTTATCTATGGGGCTACTAATGCCACTCTTGGGCGAGAGACTCCGTGGTAGAGTTGCCCTCTCTATAACATCCCGTTACCCATGTTGAGCCTAGAATAGTAAATATGAGAGATTATTGAGAAGTTAGAAATTGCATTTCATGCTTATGCACCATATAGCATACACACACATGTAAATATTGAAATTTTGCACATTAAAATAATTGTACATGCATTCATTGACATTCCGGGTATAATTGATATATGGAATGTGATTTTTTTGAGAATTGTGGTTTATTTGTATTGAAATTTGATTTGGATAGTGTATTTAGTAATTTAGAATTTTTAGAGAATTTTAGAAAATTTTCTAAAAATTTATTTTGGATTAGGAAAAATGCCAAGTGGCAAGAAAATTGACAAATAGTAATAGAATTAAGAGTCAAATGGCAGTAAAAAATTTTTTTTATGACTTTGGGACTTAATGACATATGTCATTGAAATTTAGAGACAATTGAGATAGAAATTGGAGTTAAATGGACTAGTTTTTAAAAGAGGTCCAATTGGGACCATAGGAAAGTGACAAGTGGTAGTGACAAGTGTCACCACCACTTGCCACTCCTCCCCACTCACTAAACTCCACTCTTTTATTTGAGAGACCATTTAATTGTTGCATCTTGTTGCTCTCTTCTTTTTAATTTTAATTTCGTGATCCTTCTTTATGAATCATGTTTCCAACCTTCATACACGTTGAACCTTACCTTCTTTTCTTTCACTTATCACTCCCATCTTGTTGTCTTCTTCTTTACCATAAGAAAACCTAGATTTTCCAACCTTTAGAAGATGAAGATTATGTGATGCTTGAGAGCTAGGGTTGAGTGAAATTTTGGAAGATTTGGAGCTAAATTAAGTAAGTTATGTTTTAAATATCATGGGTATGGTTAAATGAAGCTAGAATGATGAGTACATTAAGATTGATGACTTGATTATGTGAATTTCTATGTGTGTATCATAGGTGATGAAAATTTCATGTAAATGTATTTCTTTTGTATATTTATGTGATCATTAATGACCTATAAATTGTTATAGAGATAATGTTGAGGTAGAATGATCATTATAATGGTGTTATATGAGTGCAGTGAATTGAAGAATGAATGGGTAAATGTATAGGTTCTGTTTTGGTTAGTGATCAAACATAGATCATGAATTGTTTTTGATTGAAATTGAGTTGAAATGTACTGGAGAATGAAAAGGAAATGAAGTAGAAAAGATGATCCAGGTACAAGGTAGGTTAGATGTAAAATATTGGAAATATAAAATCTGGAAAATTGGAAGAGAGCTGGAAAAATGTTAGCAGCAACATTTTCACTGCTTATGCTTCCGTATTTTAGGCATACCTTATCTTGTATTTATCCAAATGAGATGATTCTTGATTTGTATTAAAATAGAGACATAAAACTACATTTTTTATGAAGACATAGATTTTTAATTATGTCATTAAGAGTCTAAAAAATTGACACGAAGTTCAGAATTGGGTGTAGCAAATTGTCAGATGAATGTATATGTTTGTGTTCTGTTTTATGTTTGTGTTCTGTTTTGTGAATATGAAAACCATAAGTGATGAGTGATATGTAGATGTTATGAATCATAAACTCAGGGTTTAATAAAAGTGAAAGTTAGGCTAACCAAGATATTGAGTTATGTTCTTGAAATGAGATGAATTAAGGTAATAGTGAGGAATGAAAATTGAAGGAGGATATGTGTAGAAAAAGTTCTGATAAAGATGTAAGAGAATATGTCCTATTTTAGGTGTTCATGATCAAGCATGGGATATGAATTGTGTATGGATGATGTTGAGTTGAAATTTAGGTATACTTGAAGACTTTATCAACTTGAAATGACGAATTTTAGATATGAATTGTTTGAGACTTAGGAATGAGATATGTTATGGAAAAAGGATAGGAAGTCATAAATGATGAAAATTAGTTGTAAGTGATGAATCAAATTAATAGGAATTTGAGAATTTAATGAAATCAATTTGGTAGTTGAATTGTTAAGATGAGATATTTCATTAGAAGAGGTGCATTTGGGAAGATTATGAGTGAAAGTGATGTTAGAATGGATGTAGGAACCATTAAAGATGCTTTGGAGGGGCTTATGTTTCACCTATGTCTGTTAGACGGACTTTAGGTCTGCTAAACGGACCTTCTCAGGTCTAGAAAGACTCTTATCCTCATCCATGTCTTTTAAACGGACATTAAGTCTGCTAAACGGACCTTCTCAGATCTGAAAATGATCCTAACCCTATTCATGTCCGTTTGAAGGGACATACATGTCTGCTTAGCCGACATTCTCGAGATAGCTATTTTTGGCCCTTTTAACGGAAAAATCTCACTTTGAGGTCTTCACAAAAGTTGTAGATTTCGAAGTCCTATTTGAAACTATCCTAGAATGACATTAATCCAACTTCTACATCAAAAGTTATGCCTTTTGTACCAAGATATGTTTGTTTATAGATGATTGACTTATTAAGGTTTTTCCTATGGGATATTTAGACTTGACTGTGATCTTGAATGAGCCTAGTTGATGTTCGGTTGAACTATTAAAGTAAGGAAAGTGTATTAGGTGTTAAATAATGATTCAAAGATCATGTTAATTAGTTATGAGATGTTTATTAAGGAAATGTACCCGGAATTGTCATTGAACATGCATTGTACATAATCCATATATATACGCGTAAATGAGTACTTATATAATTATGCATTGTTATAATTTGTGTAAATGTGTGTTGCATGATATAGAGGACCAAGGAGATCATGTGCATTTAGAAATTGCCAGGACATCGAGGCAATAAGCTATTTGAAGCAAACTGTGAGTAACCTAGATGATTTCTCTCAATTATTGTTTGCTTAAATGTTGTTATAAAGGATAAATGAATGTGAATTGAATTGTGTTAAATTCATAACAGAAGGTCCGATGATTGTGAAATGTGAGACGTATGTTGAAGTGCTGCTTGAATGTGAATGTGAAGAACTAAATGTGTTATGATATGATTGATTGAAAATGTGAGATGCATCCCATACATGAATGCTTGGTCAGATAATGGGAGTTGTAACCAGAGTAGCCACCGATCATAGCTTAAAGCTCAATGTGTGAAAAAAGCCTTGAGCTCAGACAATGATTAAGAGCCTAAGGGTTCCCAACGGATAAGGGACAGTATAAATGAGCCTAGTATCCACCATGGATACGGGACAGTATAGGCACTCAGTCATAACATCCTAATAATTAGAAAAGAGTCACATATGCATTCCATATAATTTGTATTGAGTATGTTTGATTGATTGAAATGCAATTGTCTCACTCTTAAATGAAAATGTGATATGTGATATTATATGAAAAATGCAATGATGTGAATTATCTATTATGTGGATTGATATGTTGCCTGAATTGAGTGAACCATCGATGATGGTTACCTCATCTGAGTTTGTAAAACTCACCCAAAATTGCATGTTGACATTTTAGGATACAAAGAGGATTTTAGCTACTAATAGACCGTATAAAAAGCTTAATTCTTGTACTTTTATGAAGATGATAAGGCTCAAAGATCAGTCAGCTAGACTGAAGGATTTAGTTAGATCTTTTGTATTTCCTCTTTCATGGAGTATATTTTGTATTAGGATATGATGATGTCGGTATTTATGAAATGAAAAGAGGAAAGTTTACAAAAAAAATATATTTGGTGACTTTTTTATATGATAGTAGATGTCATGATTCAGCAGGATAAATTACCATAGGATAAAGAGAAAGTGAGGCTGTAACACGCCGTTGTTATAGGGTATGTACTAGAATGTCATATAGGTGTTTCGGTATGTATCTTATAGTAGTGGGGCCGCTACACTCTCTCTTCACATAATGGCTTTACCCATCTCTTAGTTGTAAGGTGGTGGCATTCTCATCAATCAAGCGGTGCTCCAAAGTTGAAGGAGCAAGCAAGGTTTGGAAACAAAAAGGGTTTTATCTGGTCTAGAACGACTCCCTTTCCTATTCGTGATAGGGTAATTTTCCAAGCGAGATCCCAATGAGCGTGATGAAAGAGTGATTACGCCCTCACGAAGCTAGGATTATTGGATGCTACTTAGTATTTAGATAGAAGGAAAGGCGAACTCTCATACATCTGCTTTATTGACATGCCCCATTGTGTTTAGTGCTCTCTATTCGCATAGGCATCACCTTCAAGCTACTTTTTCTTCAGTTCAGGGTGCTCTCTTCCTATTTCATTCAACAGTTAAGTGGTCTACAAAGAGAAAAACTACGAAGATCAATGGGACATTTAAGTGTCATACGCGAGGGCAAAGCCAACCAAGGTTTTTTATTTAAAATGCAGGAGACAGATGCCAAAGACGATGAACAGCCAAAGTCAAGCACGAGCGAGATAGCAACGCGCTCAATTGTAGAGGAGGAATCAGAGCCTGTACTTGTGGTGTCCAATTTCAGAGCAATCGACTATAGCAATGATTAGATCGTCGATTCAGGGTGTTCCAATCCAATCAAATGACCGGCGACAAAGATAAGTTACTCGGCATATCAGAGTATAAAGGGGGTCAAGTTGTCGTGACGGCCAACAATTCAAGACTGCAATCACTCACAAATCGGTAAGGTAATAATTGTTCCATGATCTAGTTCTAGAAAGGTCCAGTTGTAGAATGTTTACCATGCCCCTGGGACAAGGAGTTGTGGCATGACTAAGCCACCTTTTGTTAGCTTCGTCCAAAAGGCTCTAGATGAATTTTGGTTAGAAGAAAGACAGGGCTAGAAGTAGACAGGCAAGAGCAAGTCAGACTGTGACTAAGAGACCACGTATAGCTTGTTTCCTACTTTCCAATAGTGATTGAGCCTGGAAGAAATGACTGGAACCCAGAGTGATTCAAGATCAGACATAATGAACCTGCCCTATCACATACCTCTACAGCACCTTTTTTAAAGTCCAAGGTCAATCTAACATCATTCGACATCCCTACACCTCCAGAAGCAAGTCAGATTCCTGTAAATAAAAAACAAGCTGAAAAGTGTTGGAGTTTAAGATAATTATTCTAATCACCAACCCAATCTCGACATAAACTAGATTAATAAAGAAAACACTACTTATGAAAAAATTTAAAAAAAAGGGTTAGAATAGCTGTATCTATAGTTACCTGATTCCATTCCTTCTTCACCAACCTTGCCTGATCCTCTTGTCAACTCCTAAGATCTGCTTTTCAAATGGTGAAACGGGCATTTTGCCAATATGTTGAATGCTTGTGTTAAGAAAATGAGTTGACTACTGATTCTGCTTTCAAAGCCTTTCTACCTCCACTGCCTTCACACCCACCTTACCTCTCTTCCTTACTTTAAGGCTTGATTATCCTAGTTAACACACTGCATTTGACACTCCCTAGCGTAGAAGGGGGGAGTGATTTAATACCAATGTGCTAACTGTCATTGTTGATGACCGATTCTTTCCCCTTTCTTTATATACGAAGTCTGGTTACCTTGCATTGAATTCAAGGTCTACATCTCGTCCTTACCAGATGTTTCATAGGTAAGAGGAAAGCTATCACTATGATCTTGCCAATTAGTATATAGTTGATCTCTCTTAGTTCTACTCAAAGTGGAGGCATTACCTGCCGCCCTAACTACAGAAATAGCCCTTTCAGAGAGGTTTTGTATAATAAATAGAATAAGACACTACAAGAAAATTGGCAATTACAGACGGAAATTACCGACGGAAAAAACAAATATACAGTCGGTAAACCAAATTACCGACGGAATAAACCGACGGCATAAAACGTCGGTGATTCGGCTGTAGCTAAATTCACCGACGAACTTTGTCCATACCGTCGGTAAACTTACCGACCGAATACCTTGTCCGTCGGTAAAAT
>JANZXR010033020.1:0-14297 GCA_027575705.1 Erythroxylum echinodendron | reverse complement strand
TAAAAGTCAACCACAGAGGATAGAACATAGAGGATAGATTAAGGATTAAGGATTATAAGAAGGAGTTAAGAAGTACTAAAGTGAAGTGCATCTTTTGTGTTTCTGTTCATCTTGTATCTTTTGTCTCATTTTTGATCCCTCAGAAGTTAGAATTGACCTTTGAGGTCTTCATGTAAGTTATGGAGCTTGAAATCATCTTTCCAACCATATAAAGAATGCCCTAAACCAATTACGCTAGAAAAAGTTATGAAGTTTGTAAGATATCGTCTATGTTACTGTTCACAGACTATCGTCTGTGTTACTGTTCACAGACTTCGTCTGTGGTACTGTTCACGTTATCGTTTGGGTTACTGTTCATGTCTATCTTCTGTCGTATTTTTGACCCACCAGATGATATAATTGGTTTTCGATATCTTCATGAAAGTTGTAGTTCTTACAATTCTCTTTCAGATTAGCCAAAGAAACCCTGATTTAGATGTCTATAACAAAAGTTATGTCAGTAACCCCGAGTCACGTATATGTAAGATGTGGACTCGCCAATGCTGTCCTTTAAAGTTCTTTCGGTTGAAATGGATAAATGATGGTCGAAGAGCGGTGCCGAACTAAGAAGGAGAGATGTTAAGGGCAATTATGGGTGATGAATATATGCAATCAGTACGCGAAAGTGGTAGTATCGGAGAAGAGAGGATGAACACGATAATGGATAAGTTATTCTCTTTCAGAGAATACTCACGTCTTAGGATACGTTTCATGCGAGTTGGACTTCAGTAACGGGGTCCAACAGTAACGCTCGTACGCAACATAGGTGGATTAATAGTTATGAATCCTATGATTATTTGTGAAGATTTGTTTTCTTAGTAGTTAAGAAGCATAAAATCAGTAAGTTGGTGATCCTTTGATTATGTAAACACAATGCATGAATAATCTCTCAAGTTCTATGAATGAATTAATTAGTTTCGTTGGTGAAATCCTTTGCAATTGAAGTTTCCATAATTCTGTTTTTATCCTAATCTTTCAATTTTGGTTTTTTCTGAATTTTGATTTAGCACTTGTTTAATTTCGTGTTCTTTAAATTCTAAATTGTCGAGATCAAACCCCCTTAATCATTTATTTTTGTTCATTGGTTTGGGTTCAATTTAATTGATTTTGTTGAATATTGCTTGCGTCAAAACAAATTTTTTTGCTTCAGATTATCTTTTGATTTCTGTTTACCGTTAGCTGTCATTAGATACTTAATCATTAAAGTTAGATTGCATTTTAGATATTAAATTTTGTTTTGTTTATGTTTTTGTGTTAGTTTTAGTGAAAGAAATTTCGTTGACAAGTTTTATGATAGTTAGCATTCCATTATCAACTCTTTGAGGGAATGATCCCTACTCCTATACACTACTTGTTATTTGTGTAGGGTTAATTTGCAAGGGTAACAACACCTTTTCATAAATCCTAAACTAGAACAATAAACAACAATTATCTAGAAAAACATATGCCAATTACCTATAAAAATATATCTTAATGCACACCTATCAACATCCCCACACTTGAATCTTTGCTTATCCTCAAGCAAAATAAATACAACCAATCAATTCTACCACTTCATTTTCACAAAGATCAAAGCATACAATCCCTTAAATTCAAGCCAATTTAAAAATCAAATTAATGTACATATCATGACTGCTTTTTTCATTGGTGTACACAATTACTCAAAGATAAGTAAAGATGCACAAATGAATCTTCCTCACGGTTTTCACTCATTTCATTCAAGTGTTTAAGGGTTAGTGTTTTGCTCTAACTCCCTACAGAAGGCTTGCTAATACACCAATTCTCCTCTACAATGATTGCACGCATAAATAGATCAAAAGGATTTAGGGTTAAGGTGGGTCAAAAGAGGGAAAAAAGGGTTAAGCATGAGCATAAGTAAAGTACAAAATGGATAAAATGGGATAACAAAAACATAATTAAAAGCATACAAATATAACTAATATTATGCACTTATTGATGTTATTCACTTCTTCTTCTTTTTTCTTTTCTTTTCTTTTTTCATTTTTCATTTTTTTCTTACATGGAAGAACTATGGATCAAAACTAGCACTATATATAATGTAGTCCACAGGTAGAAATATATTCAACTTGTCTCTGTAAAAATTTCAACCAATCCCAACTAATGTTTTATTTAGTACTTTACTAAGCTTTTGAAAGGGTAAGATAATGAGGTTTAAAATGTTAAAACTTTAGTTGGTTTTAGGAAACAAGGGATTATGCAAAGGTGGGTCGTTTAAGCCAAGGGTTAAAGCAAGAAACAAAAAGGGCCTCGATCATCTCTATTAAGCATGCATCCAGTAGACTCAAACCGATTCAAAGTAAGTTCTGAAGGTAGTAACCTATGGAAGTATACTCAACAAGGAAATGAAATGACTCTAGATGGACTCATATGGCTCAATCCTCACTTTAGCTCAATTAAAAACTCATTATGCATCTCTACACTACCTTATTGTTCAAATGTCAATTTATGACTAAGCTTATGTAACCAACTACTTTTCATCACTCTATATGGTTCACTTTCTACTTAAGTAGCCTAATATGAGTTCAAGCATGCATTCAATCTAATTCCAACTAACATGATAGAATCTCATGGCAATATTTATCAGAGTGACTCAAATGTGGTTCCATTGCTAACACAAAGTACCATTGCTGACACAAAGCACATACAATATGCCTAAACATGCATCCTATTCAACATAATGTAAGAAAAAATGCAATTAAGAAAGTTGATGTCACCTCCCCACACTTAAAGATCACATTGTCCTCAATGTGACAAGTCAACCCCCTAGTGAGTGAAAATGACATTAAACCAAATAAAAATGAAAACAACACAAACAAAAGAAATTGAAACAAATGAATGATATTAAACCACACAGAAAATACTAAGTCAAACCAAAATTAAAGAAATTAGAACTAAACAAAAGACATAACACACAAACAAATAATATGAAACCAAATACACATTAAATGAAATGTACTCACACACAAGAAACAACAAAATTTAGAATTTTAAGGGATAAGAAAAGCTTATTCCAAAGATGGTGGTGATGGTGATGGTGTAGGAGCTTCAAAATTGTTCCTCCGACAGAAGTTGATGAACCTCTTCTTCAAACTACGCTGCTCCTTATGTACTGTCCGCATTTGTGTGCCGAGATCATTTAATTAAGATGTCATCTGTTTTCGGTTGGCGGCTACTTGTTCAAGGGTTTGTTGGAGTTGGTCAACCTCCGCTGATGTGCTTGGTTCTGCTGCTGCTACTTCGTCCTCTGGATCCTGAGCTGCTCGAGATGTGGAAGGTTGAGACGAGGATGTACTGAGGCTTCTCCTATTTCTCACTACAGTACCCGTTTGAGGATTACAGAGTTCCATGGAATGAACCTCCACAATCTCGAGATGCCTCAAAAAGCGATATGTCAAACATATCGTGTGGCAATGTACGCACCTCTTCCAAATTATAGTTATAAAAATGAGCTAAAGTAGTAACAATATGCCCCATTCCAAAATATGAACATTTTAAAGGGTGTGTTGATTCTAACCTTGCGATCCATGCACTATAAGCAGAAAAGTTCTTTAGCCAAACATTTGCTATTTTCGGTTTTATTAAACACAGTTAAACCCATGAATTTATGCAACATGAAATGTTTGACACTACATATTAAAGTATTTGGTGCATTGTGTGAATCAAAACTGTCTTCCCCCGTTAAAATTTTCAAATAAGAATCCACATCAAATTTAGGATGATCATCTAAAACTTTTGTATTTTGGAAATCGAAATGATGATGCATGACATTATAATCCAATTTATACACAACACCGAATAATATAAACCAAAAACACATCCATTTTTGGGGTAATAACGGATAGTAGTAAAAAAATTCAATTGTCATCATAGTGTTAATATGCATGTCACACCGAATGAACTTATTCCACCCTATGTTGTCAGCTAGCCGCTCAATCTTTGTCCTCACTCTTATGTCCTCTAACAATTCAAAATCGAAATACCTAGGAGTGATTATTTCCCTATCCCTAAAATAAAGAAAGTGCGTACCTTCGTCTTCCGAGTAAATCAGGAAGGGAGATCAATAAGTTACTGCCAAATTGCTTTTTCCTTCACCGAAAACTTGACGGTTCACTTCGTCACCCAATTTCTGAGCCATCATCTTCTTCGGTGCCATTGTTATAGAAAAACCTGCAAAAATAAAAGAGAGAAAGTGAAATTTGAGCTTTGGAGAGAGAGAAAAAAACTTACCTAAATCCTTGTTGTTTGGAAAGATTAATACATGAAAATGAAAAGAATGTAAGAATAATGAAAGAATTGAAGAAAATATCAAGAATCTAAAGGGAAATTAAAGAAATTCGTGGGTAGGAGAGAGAGAGTATGAGAATTTGAAGATAGTGTGAGAGAAAAATGGGAGGAAAACTTAAGTTTCCCTCCAATGTGGGATTCCTACGCTCTTGGGAATTCCCACAATTCCCACGAGCGTGGGATTCCTCTCCAGAAACTTTATAAAGAGGATTCCCATGTTCGTGGGAATCACCACAATTCCCAAGGACGTGGGTTTTCTCTCTAGAAACTTTCTGAAGAGATTTCTCACGCTTGTGGGAATCACTTTAATTCCCACGAATGTGGGAATTGGTGATCCTCATAATTCCAAACCTTCTTTCAGGCTTAAATTAATTCTCTATGATCCCAAAACCTACAAACACATTAAGATAATATCATCAACAAGAATTTTGAAAAGAAAACAAATTAAAATCCAAACAAAATAAACATGAACATCAATCAATCTTAATTTGGAAATAATCAAATCAAAGAACTCAAACAAAAACTAGACAAAAACAACATAAGAGATTAAACATGCTAAGTTAAGGTCATTAGCTCGACCATTCAACATACACTCATGAAAAAGTGGAAGATAAGAGAGAGATAACTTCCTTTGCTTGTGGTTATGTCCCTCTATAATATGGTTTACAGCGGTGCCCATTGACCTTGAATGTTTTTCCATTATCATTTTCTAGCTCCACAGCTCCATAAGGAAACACTTTAAGAATTCTAAAAGGCACATTCCATCTTGACTTGAGTTTTCTGGGAAATAGTCAAAGTCTTAAGTTAAACAAAAGCACTAAATCCCCACTCTTCCTTCTTCTTGATATGACCATCATGCCACTTCTTAGCCCTTTCTTTATATATGTCGGCCCCCTAAAAATTTTTCCATTAACTTAAGCATAATAGCTTATGGAATAAATGCATGAGAAGAAATTGAGGGTATTTTCGGTATATAGCTTAAGAACTAAGGGTAAAGTGGACTTTTGGGAGAGGCATGATGGACATGTCTTCTTAGCAGGTGGTAGCGTGAATGAAAGAACAGAAGAAGAGAGGTTTCAGTTGTGAGTGGAAAGAAGAGAATTGTAAGCTAAGTTGTCATTTTTGTAAGGCTTAAAGAGAAAACATCCGAGTGCATGCAAGAAAGGAAAAAGAAAAAAGGAGGAAGGAGCTTTCTGTGGAGTTAAGAATCTCATTACTTGGTGAAGAATCACAGTATGTCATTTTAGGATTGTGCATTATGGTTTAGCCGAATCTGGATGTTGTTGTTAAATAGGAGTTATGGTTCTTTTATGAAGGAAATCAAAGAGGGGTTCAAGAGAGGCAAGGAAACCAAGAGGAAAGGCATCTATAAGTCGAATATAAAAGTAAGCAAAGATCTTAAAGTCGGTTACAGTTTTATAATGACGAAATAAGCCAAAATTGTTTGTTTTCAATGACTATGATTTCTGCATAAATGTGCTGCATGTTTGTTCTATTTTGGTATGATACAAAATGTCAATTGTTGTTGCATGTTTTCATACAAAAATGTTTTCTTCAAAGTTACATACTTTATGAAACCAAGTTTTTGTATGTTTTACAACAAGACTGTTTTTTGCAAAAAGTTGAATACTTTTGAAGACAAGTTTCTGATCTGAAAAACAAGAACTTCAAGAACTGCCTTTTTAGGCAATCAGTTTTCAAGAGCATGAGAATTTTGTATTCTGTGGGTTTGTGGTGGTCCCCTCTGTTAAGATAGTGCACTTGTCTAAAGGCTTCTCCTGCCTGCCCGCTAGTGGCATGGAGCTCCTTCAAGGACTCCCCTCTATTCATGACTACGCAAGACAAAAAAATAGAGTTACCTAGTACGTTCTGTTCACGGCTACATAGGACCCTTAGGAGAAATGTGTAGTACGTTCTATTTTGGATCCACCCGAACCATTCTGATGTGCTAAGTGCTCATGAATTGTCTGACATGATGAATGCATGTAAGAATTGAAACCAAATATGTTTTAACTATGAAAAAAGGTTTTCTGCTTGTTACTTGTTATAAGCCTGTTTCCCACGAGCTTTATGCTCACCCCCTCCATTTCTGTCAAACTCAAGTGAAGCTCAAGAGAGTGAATAAGTCAGTATGCAAGGCAGCTCAAGTCTGCAAATGACTTTTGTAATAGCTAGGACTGAACTTTGATAGCTAAGGCTTTAGCCTCCTTACAAATTGTATTGTTTATGAGAACTAAGGTAGTTATGGCTTGTAAGGATTTCAAAGCTTTGTAAAATAGATACTTTTGGAAATGAATGAATGAGATATGTATTCATATGAATCTGTATATGATTACAATTTCTGGTTATGATCAAATTAATTGAGGAGCGAAAAGATTAAGGTTTAAGTGTGAATCATTTCTGATATAAGTTTGGAATAAAGGAGAGACGTTGAGAAGGATTAATAGATTGCATCAAAGAAAAAAGATGTTAAGGAAAAATACAGAAGTTAAGTATCCTCTATGCTGACGTCACAACACAGAGGAAATGAGACAAAAGGAAGCCGAAAATGAGATGCAAGCAATGATACTAATAAAAGGGGAGTTTTAAGAGGATAACCCGAAAGTGATCAAGGTGTTATCTCTGGAAGATAATTTATATAGTAAGACATTCTATATGCATGAAAGTAATAAGTATGGTATCAAAGAAAACATGAATAATCATGTATGAGGAGTTAGGTTCCAGAATCAGGGCCCGACAGATTGTGGTATCAGAGCAAGTAAGCAAGCAAAGTTGGACTCCGATAACAGGGTCTGACAGATGTAGTATCAGAGCAAGTAAGTAAGCAAGTCCGAGTCAGACTCGGGAAACCAGGTATCGACAATATAGCTTAGCATTTTCATAAGCATCATACCTCAACTCTTCAAACTTATTGATGTGTAACAACAGCTTTTCTCTTGTCAGCTTCCAATCCATGTTCAATTTCTTGATTGCCCAATATGCTCTATGGTCTAATTTCAATGGTAAATGATATGCCTTGCCACACACAAGCCGATACGGTATTGTGCCTATGGGGTCTTGAAAGCTGTTCTATAAACCCACAGTGCATCGTCTAGTTTCGTTGATCAATCTTTTCTTGAAATGTTCACTGTCTTCTCCAAAATCCTTTTCAGCTCTCTATTCACCACCTCCACTTGCCCACTAATTTGGGGATGGTATGGGGTGCCACTCTATGATAAACATTGTATCTTCTCAGAAGGTTCTCAAATGGTTTGTTGTTAAAATGACTCCCCCATCACTTATGATTGCTCTAGGCACCTCAAATCTAGTAAAAATCTTCTTAATGAACTGTTGAACCGCCTTACTATCGTTGGTTGGAGTAGCGACCGCTTTGACCCATCTAGAAATATAATCAACTCCAACGAAGATATAGGTATTTTCTTCAAATGGTAGGAATGGTCCCATGAAGTCCAGACCTCATACATCAAATATCTCCATCTCTATTATATTCGAAAGCGGCATTTCATCTCGTTTTGATATATTGCCAGCTCTTTGACATCTATCGCACTTGAGCATAAAATCTCGAGCATGCTTAAACAGAGTTGGTCAATAGAATCCACACTTTAAAATCCATGCAGTAGTCTTGTCAGCTCTATAATGCCCTACATACGGTGAGCTATGACATTGAGTTAAGATCTTAGGCATTTCAGCTTCAGGAACACAAGTGCGAATTAAACTATCAGCACAAATTTTATAAAGTACAAGTTCATCCCAAATATAATGAGCGCATTGAAATAAGAAACGCTTCCTTTATTGATATGATAAATCGGATGGAAGAATACCACCTGAGAGGTAATTTGCAATATCTACAAACCAAGGTTATATACTATAATCAAAGTCTCATCAGGAAAGGTTTCCTTAATTTCCTTTTCTTCTTCATGATGTCTGACTTCAAACCTTGATAAGTGATTCGCTATGACATTTTTTGCTCCTTTCTTGTCTTTCATTTCAATATTGAACTCCTAGAGCAGGAGTACCCATCGAATAAGCCTAGCCTTGGCATCTTTCTTAGTAAAAAGGTAACACAATGTTGCATAGTCTGTAAACACAATAAGTTGTGAACCTAACAAATAAGAACGAAATTTTTCACAAGCAAATACCACCGCAAGCAGTTCTTTTTCAGTAGTTGTATAAGTCAATTACGCTCCTGTCAACGTCTTGCTTGATTAATAGATAACATGCAACCTCTTCTCCTTCTGTTAACCTAGTACACACCTAATTGCATGGTCGCTTGCATCACACATAATCTCAAATGGAAGAGACCAATCCGGTGATGTTAGAATTGGTGTTGTTATTAATGCCTTCTTCAACCTATTAAACGCATTCAAACAGTTATTATCAAAAACAAAAGGCACATCTTTTACCAATAGATGAGTCAGAGGTTTTGTAATGAGAGAAAATTCTTCAATGAACCATCAGTAGAACCCTGCATGACCAAGAAAAGCTTGGACACCCTTGATGTTGGAGGGAAGTGGTAACTTTTCAATTACTTCTGTCTTAGCTCAATCCACTTCAATTCCTTTATATGAAATCTTATAGCCTAATACGATTCCCTCTTGGACCATGAAATGACATTTTTCTCAAATTTAAACTAAATGTGACTCCTCACATCTTTAGAGCACTTTATCTGAACTGCAGGCAATGATCAAAAGACCCTCCAAAAATAGAAAAATCATCCATAAATACCTCTATAAAGTTTTAATTCATGTCTGCGAATATGGCTATCATGCACATTAAAATGTAGCAGGTGCATTATATAAACCGAAAGGCATCCTTCAATATGCAAAAGTTCCATATGGACATGTAAAAGTGATCTTCTCTTAATCTTCCGGATATATAAATATTTGATTATACCTTGAATATCCATCCAAAAAGCAATAAAAAGAATGACCAGCCACTCTCTTAATCATTTGATCCATAAAAGGTAAAAGAAAATGATCCCCTTGGTGGCCTAATTTTACTTTCTATAGTCAATACACACTCACCACCCTGTGATAGTCCTAGTGGAAATCTTTTCCCCTTCTAATTTTCTATCGCTGTTATACCACCCTTTTTTGGCACACACTGTATTGGACTCACCCACTCACCATCCGAAATGGGGTAAATTATTCTTGCATCTAGAAGTTTCACTACTTCCTTTTTTACAACCTCTTGCATATTCAGATTTAACCTTCTCTGTCGTTCTCTCATAGTTCTACAACCTACTTCCAAGTTAATTCTATGCATCACCACATTGGGGCTAATCTCCCGAATATCATAAATTTGCCACCCTACAGCTTTCATCCTTTTCCTAATAGTCTCCACCATTTTCTCTTCTTGCTCACAATTTAATTCATTGGAGATAATGATAGGTAAAGTGTGGTTCCTTCCTAAAAAGGTATATCTTAAATCGAAAGGTAAAGGTTTGAGCTTTAAAGTGGGAGGTTTAACAGTAGAAGGTGGTGTAGGTGCTCCAGCTCTCTCTAATTGTTCTAGCTCCACTTCCTCACAAACATCCTCTTCGTTCACACTTTCATCTTTGTGTACTCCATCTACCTCATCAAATTTACTACATCAAATTTCATACACACATTTCCATCCTTCAGTTTCTTCAAAGATTTTGTCATATTAAACTCAACTTGCTCACCACTAATCCTCTACACAAGTTTTCCTTTATGAACATCAACTAATGCCCTACTAGTATTCATAAAGGGCCTACCTAAAATTAACGGACAATTTTTATCAGCTTTAAAATCCAACACAACAAAATCAACCGGAATTATAAATTTATCCACTTTAACCAATACATCTTCCATAACTCCAAATGGCCCTTTCATTGATTGATCCACAAGCTAAATCAGCATGGAAGTTGGCTTAACCTCTTCTAATCGTAATTTCCTGAAAATAGACAAAAGAATCAAATTAATACTTGCACCTAAATCGCATAAACATTTAGTAAATTCAAAATCACCAACAACACATGGAATAGTAAAGCTTCCTGGATCTTGCAATTTTGTAGGCATTTGACTTGAAATAATAGAACTACAGTTCTCCATCAAAGTAACTGTCTGATTGTCTTCTCAAGTACATTTGTCCGTGAGTATATCCTTTAAAAACTTTGCATACTTGGGCATGCACTCCAAAGCTTCCATCAATGACAAATTATTCTATAGCTTCTTCAGTTTCTCTAAAAATTTGGAAAACTAGGTATCCACCTGATGTTGCTTCGCTCTTTGTGGATATGGGAGTTTGGGCTTGTACGGTGGTGGTGGTACATACGGCCTGCCCTCTCCCCTTTCTTCTTCTATCTCCGTACTATTCTTTTTCTTGGCCATTTTTTTGCACTTGGTTCTTCCATTTGCTTGCCACTTCGAAGTATAATTGCTTTGAGTTTCTCCCTTGGAATAACCTCATTATTGCTCAATAAGTGACTTGTATTTTGAGAAAATAAAGCATCAGTAAGTTGACGTACCTGGACTTCCAAATTATGGATTGACGAGGCATGGTTCTTCACAATTTGATCAAAATTTACCTCCATCCTCTATTGATTTTCCTCCTGGCTTTCATACATCTTTTTTTGACTCTCTGTTTGAACTGCTAGTTTGGAATACAACATCTCCATAAACTTGTCCAACTTATTTTCCAACACTCCGTTCGCTCTTGCTAGAATCTCAGCGGTCCTTGTGGTCTTTGTTGGCCACCTGCATTATTGTTACTCTAAGAAAAGTTCAATTAGTTTTTTCAACCCGAATTATATGTATTCAAATATGGGTTATTAACTTGCTGCGGCTGTCCTAAATAGCTTAACTATTTGGTCCCGCTAGCTCCCAATAAGAAACATTCCACTGAGATGTGATTGTTTTCCCCACACAGCTCACATTGTGCTTGCATTGCCTTAAATACTGAGGTGGACGCTCCTTGCATGTTGTTTAGCTGCTTTGTCAAAGCCGTGATTTGAGCCTACAAGGCAGTAACTGAATCAATAGGTATCATACCTTTTTATTTCTTCTATCTTTGCCTACTCCTCTCGCTTGACCACATGCAGCTGTTGCTTGCCAACTCCTTCAATAAATCATAAGCTACTTCTAAAGTCCTCCTTATCAGTGAAACTCCGGCTGCTGCATCAATTGTACCCCTTGTGCTCATATTCACTCCATTATAAAATGTTTGAAGTAGAAATTACTTCGGGAGGTTATGATGGGGACAACTTCTTTGAAGTTCTTTAAATCTCTCCCAAGCTTCGTAGAGAGATTCTTTGTCACTCTGCTAAAAATTTGTTATCTCCTTGATAATCCTCATCATCTTCATTAACAGAAAATATTTGACAAGGAATACTTAAGCGAGCTACTCCCAATCGTGATCCAGCCTGGATTGAAAGAATTGTACCATGCTTTAGCCCAATCTTTCAATATGAATGAAAATAGTCGCAACTTCACCGCATCGCTAGACGTTCTGTTGAATCTAAATGTGTCACATATCTCCAAGAAATTTGTGATGTGGGCATTTAGATCCTCGTTGGATAGCCTGTAGAACTACACATTGTTTTGAAGAATGTTAAGTAGCACCGACTTTATCTTAAAATTATTTGCTTGAACTACCGGCCTTACCACTCCTTGAGGACTAAACCCTGGCCTCATGAAATCTATAAGTGTCCTTTCCAGTCCTCCTTGCTCTCCTTCTTCAGCCATATCTTGATTTGAGAAATTTAGATGCTTTGCCCTTCTTATTTCTCTTTTGTGCTTCTTATTGTTAGGAAATTCATCGTCTATAGATTCTTTCGTCCTTCGTGTACTCCTTGTGTTCATATACTTGCAAATACACAAGGAAAAGTATAAAAAAACTCTTAAATTAAAGTAATCTAAATCAAACACGATGCTCAACAATTAATCCCCAACAACGAAGTCAAAAACTTATTAAAGGTAAAACCTATCTACTTGTTTTACGCTCAAAAACTGCAAGTGAATAGGTCGTGACTTGTAGTAAAAAGCGCGGATATCGATCCCACAGGGATTGATGCCTATATATCGCTTAATTTAGACACAATTTTGTTTAAGAAACTAAATTGTGAAATGCAAATAATTTGAAAAATTAAATTAAAATTAAAAGACTAATGTAAACAATAGATAATACTGTGATTGCAGAAAATCTAAATTCAAGAATCTAAATGTCAGAGATTACTTTTTCTTATTTTATCTCCCTCCTATTTTATTGATTGAATTGTGTCTGACCGTAGATTTTCGAATGTACTAATTACCCTCTTTCAAGGTGTAACTATTTGTCCCTAATTGAATTAAGGGGAATCGATTGAACGATCTCTCAACCTACCCTATGATTCTACCGATTCAACTAGTTATTAAACTATCCTGTGGGTGATTAATTAGCTAATCGAGACCTCTCTTCTAACTATTCAATTAACATGATGATTACTAGTCTATAGTTTGCCAACTCTCTTTGTACAATCCTACACGAATTTCATCTCATTCATTCTCTCGATTTGTTACAAGATGACAATTAAGAACAACAATCAACAAAGACAATTGTATTCATTTTAACAAAATAGGAGTTTTGACAAAATAATTCAAAAGCAATCCCTAAAATGGAATCCACCTAACACGATCTCCATAACATCATCAACAATCAAATAAACCATTTTTACAAAGAATAGAATAGATTAGAATGACATAAAATTAAACAGAAAGATTCCTTCTCTTCTTTGCCAAAATCTGGAATTTTGGTGTTAATGTGCTATTTTACCCAATCTTGATGATGATCCTTGTCTTCAATCCTTTCTCAATGCTCCAAACATGTGTTCTTCAGGATGGTGTTTCTATAGGTGGGTGTCATCTCCTCTTGAGGATGGAGGCTTAACAATGTTATTATAGTCCAAAAATCCTAGGTTTAATGAAGCCTCACGTATTGTCTTGGATTATAATTCCCACGTTCGTGGGAATTTGTCACAAATGTACTCTTCTTGTCTTCTCTTCTTTTATCTTTTGTTCAACCTCCAAGTTGCTCCCTCTTCTTTCCTACATAAAATAGTCAATTCTTACCCTCAATTGGCATCAAATACACAAGAACAACAATGGAAATCAAACTTAATAAAAAAAATACAAAATGAATCCTAAATTAGAACAATAAACAACAATTATGCTAGAAAACACATGCCAATTACCTATAAAAAATATCCTAATGCACACCTATCACAAGCTAATTCCCGTAAGGGATTCTGCTCCTCTACCGCGATATACAGACTTAGATAATGCACATGTTTCTAAATGGTTGGTAGGGTTTCTGTAAACTGAAGCATACTAACGCAAAATTATTTACTATAAACAAACTACATGCATTTTATTCACAATATTCGGAATGCGGAAGCATAACAGAAAAAATACCTCCATTGATTACACACAAGCTTTTTCCAGCAACATTTTGTGACCGAAATGAGAAAATTTTGAATCTTCTAGCTTCTAATCTCCACAACCCGATGATGTCCAATTATTGTTGCATGTAGCAGAGGATAAGGGCCTAAAAATATATATCTTCATCGCTTTATCATCTCTGCCCATCACAAAAGATGAAAATGATGATGTATGGGTGTTTGCATGATTAATGGGTTAAACCATTAAATGGACCAGATTCTGACAGTAAGATATCCTAAGATTTTAGGAAGAAATCCTACATTCTCTCGCTTGGTCCATTTAACCCAACATCAAACATAACAAGAAACTAAATATATGAATCATGGCGATAGATTATCTCATAGCGAGTATTATCTTCCATGTATTACAACATATAAAGTCTCTCAATACTAGCCCTTAAACTTAATGAATAAACCATATGTTTATTCTAGGTCCAAACTAAATTGTAACATCCCCTCACTTATGGGAAGGGTATTTTGGTCATTTTGGAATAGGTTAGGATTAATTAAAGTGTTT
>JANZXR010033009.1:0-14298 GCA_027575705.1 Erythroxylum echinodendron | reverse complement strand
GATGCATTAAGCAGAAAATCGACTATGGCACATGTGGAGACCGTGTACCTTCCTTTGTTGGAGGAATTAGCCAAACTTAAGGTGACATTAAGACAAGTTGAGCCTAATTATGTATTGGCTAATTTTCGAGTGAGGCCAATATTGAATGAGAAGATTAGGGAATTGTAAGAACAGGATGAGTACCTGAGCAGACTTAGGGAGGAGATTAAAAATGGTAAACCTTCTGAAATAGAAGTAAGGAAAAATGGATTGATGTTGGTAGGGAACTGATTATGTATTCTAAATATGCAAGAGTTGAAAGAGGAAATTCTTGATGAGGCGCACAATGCTCCCTATGCAATACACCCAGGGAGTACAAGAATGTATAGAGATTTGAAGGAGCATTTCTGGTAGAAAGGAATGAAGAAGGATGTTGCAGAGTATACAAAGAGATTCTTAGTGTGTCAGCAAGTCAAGGTTGAACACCAGGCACCTTTAGGCAAACTTCAGCCTTTATCTATTTCGGAATGGAAGTGGGAGAAGATTACGATGGATTTCTTGATGGGATTACTGAGAACTGATAGAAACATGATGCAATATGGGTGATTATGGATAGACTGACCAAGTCAGCACATTTCTTGCCAATTAAGCAAACAGATTCTTTGAATGCTTTGTCCAAGAAATATGTGGATGAAATAATCAGGCTTCATGGGATTCCAAGTTCGATAGTTTCGGATAGAGATTCTAGGTTCACCTCCAGATTTTGGGAGAGCTTACAGGAGGCTTTGGGAACTAAGTTGCAGTTTAGTATAGCCTTCCATCCACATACTGATAGACAATTGGATAGGAAAATACAGACTCTGGAGGCAATGTTGAGAGCTTGTGTTATGGATTTTAAAGGCTCATGGGATGATCATCTGCCTTTAATTGAGTTTGCTTATAATAATTCCTATCATTCGAGAATTCAAATGGCACCTTATGAAGCTTTGTATGGTAGAAGGTGCAGGACTCCTATTTGTTGGGATGAAGAAGGTAAAAGGAGAATTGTAGGACCTGAATTAGTACATGTGACAGTGGATAAGATTAAATTAGTGAAACAGAGGATTAAAGCAGCTCAGGACAGAATGAAGAGCTACACCGATGCACATAGAAAAGAGATGGAATTTGAAATTAGGGACAAGGTGTTTCTTAGAGCTTCGCCATGGAAAGTGGTTTTGAGATTTGGTAAGAAGGGCAAGTTAAGTCCGAGATACATAGGCCCTTATGAGATCATTGAGAGGATTGGGCCTTTAGCTTATAAATTAGCTTTGCCATCGGAATTGTCTAGGATTCACAACGTCTTCCATGTGTCAATGTTGAGAAGGTATCGATCCGACCCTTCACACATAGTTCAACCTTCAGAGGTTCAATTGAGGGAAGATTTGACCTATGAGGAGCAACCAGTGGAGATCTTAGATTCGAAGGAAAATGTTTTGAGAAACAAGGTGGTGAAGTTGGTCAAAATTGTGTGGAGGAACTATTCGATGGAGGAGGCAACGAGGGAGCCTTTGGAAGCAATGAAAGAGAAGTACCCACACCTTTTCAATGACTCAGGTAATAATTTCGAGGACGAAATTTTTTAAGAGGGGGAGAAATGTTGGGCTCCGAAAGAGAAGTATCCACACCTTTTCAATGTCCATGTTCTGCTTGACGAATTTGCCAACTATTGTTAGTTTTAGAATAGCACATCAGGGTTGGAAGGATTGCATGTGAAAAACACAGACGAAAGGAATCTTATGTGATAACGTCACAACACAGAAGAAAGGAAAAATATAGAGGAAGAGTATCATCTGTGCTGACGTCAGAACACAGAGGAAAGGAGAAATACAGAGAAGAAGTATCATCTGTGCTGACGTCAGAACATAGAGGCAAGGAGGAATAGAGAGGATAAGTATTGTCTGTGCTGACGTCAGAACACAAAAGCGAGGAGAAATAGAGAGGAGAAGTATCGTTTATGTTGACATCAGAACACAGAGGCAAGGAGGAATAGAGAGGAGAAGTATTGTTTGTGCTGACGTCAGAATACAGAGGCAAGGAGGAATAGAGAGGAGAAGTATCGTCTGTGATGACGTCAGAACACAGAGGACACGTCATCACTAAGAGGATAGAACAAAGAGGATAGACCACAGACAATAAGTGGTCAACACAGAAGATAAAATTCAACTACAGAGGATAGAACATAGAGGATAAGTGGTCAACACAGAAGATAAAAGTCAACTACAGAGGATAGAACACAGAGCATAGAACCCAGATCATAGGCCAAGGATAATAAGAAGGAGTTAAGAAGTTATATTGGTTGAAGAATTTTGTCTGTGTTACTGTTCACAGACTTTGTCTGTGTTACTGTTCACGAGTATCATCTGTGTTACTGTTCACAGACTTCTTCTATGTTACTGTTCATGAATATCGTCTGGGTTATTGTTCATGATTTATATTCTGTCCTATTTTTGACCATCCAGAAGTTACAATTGGCTTTCAAGGTCTTCATGAAAGTTGTAGCTCATGAAGTCTTCTTTCAAACTATCTAAATAAACCCTACATACAATGCCTAAAGAAAAAGTTATGCCAATAGTCCCAAATCTTGTACATATGTAAAGTATGGACTCACCAACGCTGTTTATTGAGGTATTCTGGTTGAAATGGATAAATGGACTAGTCGACTATCATCATATTAGTCGAATATTCAATGAGCGGAGCTGAGCTTAGAAAGGGGAGTTTTGAATGCAAGTACAGCTGATAAATGTGTGTTATCCAGATGCGATTGCCGAGCTCCGAAAATGGGATCCGACAAGTGGTACAACCTTAATATAGCCTAAACTTGAACATAAAGGAAGTTATAAAGGTAGAGGTAATTAAACTTCTTGATGTAGGAATAATTTACCCTTTTTAAAAAGTTTTTAGGTGAGCTTGGGATAATGGTGGTGCCTAGTGAGGGGATCGAGTTGATCCCTATAAAGACCATTGTCGGGTGGAGAGTGTGTATAGGATATAGGAAGCTGAATGATGCTACTCAGAAAGATCATTTTCTCTTCCTTTTATTGATCAGATGCTAAAGCAGTTAGCTACTCATATGTATTATTATTTTCTAAATGGCTTGTTGGGTTATTTTTGTATGGCCTTAAAGGACCAAGACAAAACAACAATCACTTATCCAGATGTCAGTTTAGAGTTGCATAAAGGAGACCTTTGACGACTAATCAAGGATATTATAAAGGTATTTATGGATAACTTTTTATTTTTTAGAGATTCTTTAGATTTATGCCTCCCAAATTTAGAAAAAAAAATGTTCATATGATATAAGGAAACCAATTTGGTGCTAAACTAGGAAAAATATCATTTTATAGTTAAAGAGGGCATATTTTTAGGCTATAAAACCTCTTACAGAGGTAGAGAGATTGATAGAACAAAATAGGAAACTATTAAGACATCATGACCCCCTAATTTGGTTAAGGCTATCAAGAGTTTCCTAGAATATACCTGTTTATATAGAAGATCATCAAGGACTTTTCTAAAATTTCTAGGCCATTAATCAAGTTACTTGAGAAGGAGGGACTTTTTATTTGTATTCAAAAGTGTTTGGATACATTTCATCTTCTTAAAAAAATTTAATTAATGCCCTAATTATAGTTACCCCATATTGAAATCCTTCTTTTGAACTAATGTGAAATGCAAGTGATTTTGCAGTAAGTGTAGTTTTTTGATAGAGGAGGATAAGCATTTTTAGGCCATCTATTATGCTAACTGGACTTTGATGGATGCTTAAGAAAACTATACAACTATAAAGAAGGAGTTGCTGGTAATGGTTTATGTTTGAAAATTTTAGATCTTATCTAATTTGTTCCAAATTTGTTGTTTACACTTGATCACTCTGCATTGAAATATCTGCTGAATAAGTTGGATGTGAAGCCAAGATCAATTAGATGGATTTTGTTATTGTAGGAATTTGATCTAGAGATTCAAGATTAAAGGGGGCATTAAAAACCTGACAGTAGATAATTTATCATGTTTGGAAAATCCTAAATTGGATAAGCTTAAAGAAAACGATATTAATTAAACATTTTCTCAAAGAGCATTTGCATAGTCTCGAAGAGGCTTATGAACCTAAACTTTCATGGTTTGGTGATATTGCTAACTATTTGGATGCTAGGATTCTTCCTAAGGGGATTTTTCATTAACAAGATAAAAAATTCTTCTCTAACTTGAAAGTTTTCCTTTGGGAAGACACTTATTTGTTTAAGATTTGTGTTCACCAGATAGTTTAAAGATGTGTTTTTTAGACAGAAGGTGGAAAATTTGAAGTCACTACTATATGTGTCTAGCTGGAGGGCGTTATCATGTAAATATAATGATTGAGAAGATTTTTCAATTAGGTTCCTATTGGCATATATTATTTAAGGATGCCCAAATGTACATTCAACTTTATGATCAATGTCAATGGATAGGTAATATTTCTTATCAAAATGAAATACTCCAATTTTTTAATTTGGTTTGTAAAGCGTTCAATATTTAGAGCCTTCAAATATATACAATTGGAAAGACTCATTCTCTTTTGCACTTATCATTAGTGATGGGGTTCCAAATACCATTTAAAAGGTTATAGATGGTTAAGAGAAGGATAGATGGATGAGTAATATGGTGGGAAAACTAGAGTGTCTATATAAGAACTAGGGGCTAGTTTAGCTTTTGAAAGGGAAGAGACTTATAGTGTGCAAATGGGTATATAAGAGGAAGCTGATAGAATCAAAGAAAAGAGGAAAAGTATAAGGCTTTCCAAGTAACAAAAAGGGTATTTGCAACAGAAGAGGGATGACTATGATGAGATTTTCTCTCTCGTGGTTGGACATTCTTCTCTCGAGAGAATGATGACATTAATAGTTAGTTTAGATATAAACTTAAAGCAAATAGATTCTAAGACCACTTTTTATTATGGTGATTTAGAGGAATATATTTATATGGAGTAGCTAGAAGCGTGGTTTATTTAACCTAGAGAGGCGCACTTGGTTTATAAATTAAGAAAGTCACTTTATAGGTTAAAGTAGCCTTTACCATAATTGTACAAATGATTAGACTCTCACATGATTTGAGTTGGCTATAAGAGATGTGATAATAATTATTGTGTGTATGTTAAGTGCCTTGCTAATGGTCCTTTTATTTTCTTGCTACTCTATGTGAATGATATATTAATTGCAGCTAAAACTAAGTTTAATCTAAATAAACCAAAGACTTTATTAGGAAAGAAATTTAATATGAAGGATTTGGGTATTGCCAATAAGATTTTTGAAATAGAGATTTATAAGGAAATTCAGAAAAAAAATTCACTACCCTAGTTGTTACCTATGCCTTCACTATCTCAACAGCTGCGTTTCTCCATCTACTACGATGCATCTGAATCAATTAGTAAACAAGTTTGACATATTATGTTTCACCTATCACAAGAGCTAAATTCTAAATGGCTAAATTTGTTTCTTATCATCATTTGATTTTGATTTGAGCAATTTAGAATTTGGTTCCAATAAAATCAATTTGTTTTTGCCTATTGCATTTGATATACAAACAATAAAAGGCATATCATCTTTTTTATGTTTTGGTTCCTAAAAATGGGACACTAGTTTTATTCCTAAGTATAACTTAAAAATGGAGATAAAAATATGATTCAGGCTTAGTAGGAATTTGTTAGAGTTGACTTAACTTGATCGAGCTTCATGACTACCCAAGCCTGAAAATCTAGGCTTGATTAGGCCTTGGGTCGAGCCTAGGATAAAAATTACAAGTTTAAGTCAGGTTTGGACCACAAGTGTTTGGAGCCCTGACTGGGATATTGTTAAGCTCAATTGGCAACGTTGGATAATAAAGATATCAAAATGATGGGGAAGAAAATGAGTTGAACATGACACCATATTTTAATAAGAGCGAGAACAATAGTTTGGAGTGAGAGAGATATGTAGTGAGAGTATTCATCAATGTACAAAACAATGTCATTTTGTTTACATAAATAAAACAACTTTATTTTTTTTATATATATAAGAGGTTTAGACTTTTGAACAAGTCGAGTTGTGAAGCTCAAGCCTTTAACCTTATCTCAAAACCTAAACTTTTTTAAAAGCCAAATATGAATCAAATATGGTCAACTCTAATCGAATATGTTAACTTTAGGTTGGTTCCTTTTGGTGACCCAAGAGTTTATATTGATATTTATATATGTATATAATTTGATGCAACTTTGTTTTTAATATATTAAAAAAGACAACTACTTTACTTCTAAGAATGTAGACACATCATTTATTGGTCAAAACTCATTAAATTTTATATTCTTTTTCTCTTCTTTCATTCTATTTTGTTATATATTTTTGCATTTGTAGTTTATCTATTTATGTGTTGTTTGAATCTTTTTTTAGATTGATAATAGTAAATTTGTGTCATATATATGAATGAATGAATGAATGAATGTGTGTGTGAATAAACAATTTGTTGTTAAGCAATTGGAGAAAATAACGCTAGTACACTAGTAATGTGAGTATTCAACTTAATTAGATGAGTAAGAGCCTAATCTTTCAACCTAGGAAATTATCATTTATTAAGCATCATCTTAAGATTATTGATGTCTCTTTTATTCTTAGCTTTAAAATTTGCAATTTAAAAACTCAACCTTGATCACATAAATATAGGTTTGGCATTGAAATAGGCTAGCCTAAAAATTTATGTTTGGGCTTAAGCTTGGCTTAATTAATTTTTTAATTTAAAATTTTAAAACAATATTATTTAACTTAAAATAACATCATTTTACTTGATATGTTTAGACTTCAACTCAGGTTGAATTGAGCAATCTCAACCCAAGCTCGATTTAAAGCTTAGAAATTAAAAAAAAAACTTGAACTCTACTCGAGGCCCAATCAACTCAGCTCAAACTCATTAACTTTAAGTCGAGTTGTGTGAATAACTTGCCATCCTTATATATACCAACTGATTCCTCATCAGATGACTTATTTAATAGGTAAGATAATGGTTGCACTAGTTAACATAGATGACCAACAGTGAATGATTGACTTTCCTGATGCTATAAGAAGTTGTATTCAAAATACATATTTATAATAATATAGACCTTGTTGTATCAAGAGTGATTGAAAACAAGAGAATAGAGACTAGATGACATAATGTTTCCCACCTTAGGAGACTTAAGTGAGGTTGATGATTTTGATTCTTAGAAGAAGAAAATTTCAAGATCTTCTCAAATCATTTAAACAATATAAGATAATGAAAATTTTATATTTTTCTTAAGTTAGCACTTTTATTTAGGTAATATTAGCTAGAACTATGACCAGCAATAATAAAGTACTTAAAATTTCAAGTTGTCACAAAGATATCCTACTATTAACTATATGGTTAATGGTGATGATGTGATAAATAAATTTAACTTGTTACATCCATGTGGAAATAATAAGAGATGATAGATTCTTGAATTAAAAAAACATAAGCTAACCTAGTCTTCCAAATCTAAATTTAAACAATCACTAATCACTTATGTTGATTTGTTGAAGTTAATTATTTTTTTCATTTCCAAATCTAAAATAAAAAAATCAGCATCATTTTTATTATTTTCCTTTAACAAAATAGCTCCGAAAAATGAGAAAATATAAGTGAAATCCTTTTTATCTCTTTCTCTATTAAGGTATGATTGCTTTCTCATTTAGTTTGAGAGCCAACCATATTGATTTTGATTTTGATTTTGATTTTAATTTCTATTCCTAGATCTATGTTTCTTTAATAGATTTACAATTATTTTTGTTGATTTGATTGACTTCTATGTCCATACTTTTTATGTATTCATACTTCTTTGGCTTAAAATTATTTTCGTGTTCTGTTATATCATTATTTTGTTGATTTGCTATTTTGTTGACTATTTTGGTCTTTTGTATGGGTCTATTATCATATTATAATGTATTATTATTATTTCATTTGGTTACCACTTGGTGAAGCATATGTTTTGCCATTAATTTTCAATAAATTTCAAATAGATATAATAGGTATAGTTTCATGCTTCTTTATTTAAAGTTACTTTTGTATGTAAATTACAAATCATATTAACCTTGTCTAATAGAATGTGTATGTACACTTGGTGAAGTAAAAGGGATTTATATATTTCTTTACTAAATTAAGTTGGAAATTTACTTTGGGATATAACATGACACAATTGTAATTTATGAAAGTTCATTTATAATCTGAAGTTCTATACAAACCTTTCCTTTTGTAACCTAATTGGCTTTGTCCTTTTCTCCGTTTA
Organism: Erythroxylum echinodendron; assembly: GCA_027575705.1. Classification (NCBI taxonomy): domain Eukaryota; kingdom Viridiplantae; phylum Streptophyta; class Magnoliopsida; order Malpighiales; family Erythroxylaceae; genus Erythroxylum; species Erythroxylum echinodendron. Next base: position 6,002 of record JANZXR010033009.1, on the reverse strand, counting down.
TAACTTGAATAAGATTTGACTATATTCCCTACGCTTCTCAATAAGTAGACATAAATAAATTAGGTGTTGCATGCAAATTCAATAAGAAAATGGAAGGCTATGTATGTAAATTATCTCTTTCCTTTTGCGACACATACGATTATCTACATATTTTGATTTGGTGAAGCAAGTGTGTGCTTGTTGTTTTTAATTATCTTGCATATGATGATAGGATAATATAATTATGAAAAATATGGGTAGAAATAAAGTATATGTGACTTTTGCTACTTATGTACATAGTATATACTTTACATACGAAGAGTGCAAAGGTGTGATAAATGGATTCAAGAATGTTACTCTTTGTTGTTTTGACAGTTTAACAGAAGTTGAAAGGGTATATTCTCAAATTTACAGAGATACGGAATTGTGTTCATTGGTAAAATAATATTAGTAATTTCTATTTTCATTATTGGAGTTTATTGATTATATTTAAATTATATGGTTATCTAGTCCCCTTTTTATATGTGTCAAATTCCCTATATTAACTACTTTTATTGTAATGATAAGGTAAATCTACATATATCAAAAGCTAAGGCTAATATTTGATAATATTTTTATCAACGAATTAATGGCAAAAGTGAACATCTCATCAATTGTGGTTTTAACGATGACCTTATTATACAACTTATCAATGAATATTCAAATTATAAATGCCATATAGATATTCGGTCTTAATAAATGAGTTAAAAGTTTATTCCTACTAGAAGTTTTTCTAAACATCAATTATGCATTAGGTAACAGTCTTATCATAAGATGTATTATTGCTTGCAAGAGGTAAGTTTGGGTAATAATTCATAAAAATTTAAATTTTGTAATAAGTGTAATATTTGTGTTTTTTTATCTTTATATTATAAGTCCCATGTTATATTTCTTGAGCATCTGATGTATCTAACTCCAATGTTAACACAATTTTAGTTGGTATATAAGGATTTTACCACTTTAAACTTTAAGCATTTGGTTATAAAATTTCACTTATTAAGGTGAAATGATTATAAATTGACTCAAAGAAATATATGTTGAAGAAATTTCCTATGTGTTTGCTTCATCAGATCTTCATAGAATATTTGGTTGTTATAGTTTCTAAAAATTTTAAATGAAAGTATTATTGTTTCGTATGAGAATTAAGTCATTAACATAAAAAAACATATGATGCAGCCACTAGACATACACTTATCTTTTTGCAAGCCACTACCATACATAAGAAAGAATTATTATTTCCTATGAGAATTGGGTCACTAATTCTATAATGATATCTCCATTTTAAGAATATACAATGATCACCAATTGATACATCAATATGCAGTAATCACTTCATTTATTCCATACATCATAATGGAATAAGCTCAACATAACATAGTTCAAAGTCCCAACCAAATTACAACAAACATATGATTTAATATGTAGTAGATTGACCATCAACATCTTGAAAGACTTTTGGATTTGATCTTTTTTCCATCAATTTAAACCTCCTCCTATTTTAAGTATTTGTTTATGCATTTGAATTTATAATTGTATTTGTATTGTTTTTTTTGGAGGTATAAACATTTGAAATTTACTTTCACCCATTTATAGTACATCATAAACATAAAGTACATTGTTAACATTAAGGATTTAATTACATATAATTGGTACAAATGTATTTTACGTAATAAACCATAAAATAAGTGTTCCTACTAACTTCTACTAACTTCTTTAAATGTTACTCCATATCCTTGAGCTACCTGTAGAAATCTAAATTATTATGAAGTTGAATAATTTAATGCTAATTAGGAAATAAATATGACTATTAACTAACCACTCTGTTCCCCCTCCTTAAATTAGACAATGCAGTGTCTTACCTTATAGATTATGACTGCTTAGGTCTTCTAATTAGATAAATACAAATATTGGATGTAGATGATTTTTCAATGACGTTTGTTGTTTTTGTTGTGTTATAAATGTATAGGTTGTAATAAGCAATTTGACATTTTAAACAAAATTTGAAATGAGACAATCACCTTAATGGTTTCAAATTGTCTTGAAGTTTATCTTTATTTTTGCATCCTCTTTTATTATGACCAGCTTTATAATCTTATAATTGGTCCTACCTTACTTAATCTATTTAGATTTTGTAGTTCTTCACCTTTATCCCTTCTTCTAGTTTTTTTAGGTCTTTTGAGCAACTTATTTATCAAAAAAGGTAACAAAGGTTGTAGGTTTTTCGTCTTCAAACAAATTAGACCACTAATGAGCTCCATAACATATTTTGATATCTCTTCAAATAGTATTCATGGTTTGAGAATTGGACTTCATAATCATCGATTTCTTCCTTTTGATAAGATACATAAGCCATTGCATGCTTACATGGGTTCCTTATTAAATCCTAAAGTCTACATTGATATGTTCTTGTTTGTAAAACAATAATGACCTTGTTTATAAAATGTGTCACTTTAAATTTTAAATTCTCATTAGTTTGGGTGATACAGTGCCTTACATCCTATATTCCTATTGTACAGCCTCTATCTTCTTTCCTAACCTTAATATATATTGTTAATTAGATTTGATCATCACATCCATTTTTTTATGAACCCAAGTCATTAAGGTAACTTAAATAATCTTTAACATATTGATCAAGCTTTTTGCATATGCTTCAAAAAAGAATTCATTAAATAACTTTGATATGCTATTGTGAACAAGTTTACATTTTGATCTTATGCTCATAATTAGCATTACAAAAGTCTTAGTTTCCTTTACTTTAAAGTCATCACATTCCTTCTCTGACAAATTTCTTAAATTTCTCTATTATTTCATTAAATTCTCCTTTTATTGTGTAACTCACTGGTTACTAAAATAAACTCTTAAATTTGTAGCCTTTATGAAGTTTAGGTCAATTTACATCAATTTATTAGGTGCATTTTCTATGCTCAACTTCTAGAAAGATATTTTTTAATGCTTCCCTATAAACCTTAAGAATGAGAAAAAGAAAGGGGAAAGTAATGTAATAGAAGTAGAATAATTTGTATCATATGTAGAAATGAACATAAACAAAACGTATACTTTGAAATAACCTTTTGTTGATTGCTTACAGAAGTCCAAAGATTGCCACTTATATTTAGATCTTCAATAAAAAGATTCAAATACAATGCCAAGATTGGTAATTCTCTCCCTCAAACACAACCCAAGCTATAGGGAACATTTAACTTTTTATTATAACTGATTTTAGCTAACAAAACACCTTTAGGGAATATCTTTAATAAGCATCCATCAAGCCCAGCTATTTTCTTATCATTAACAAGAAAATCCTACTTTAATGTACTAAATGTCATATAAAACCTTTTAAATATTAGTTTTCTGGACTTTTCATCAAGTTAAGTTTGAGTAATTAATTTCCCTTCTTTATTGGATCATTATAACTCATGTCTATAAGACTATAAATTCATATAATAACCTTACATAGATCTCTATAGCATCATAGTAATTTTTCACTTAGCCCTATAACATGGGACTTAGTCACATAGATCTCTATAGCATCATAGTAATTTTTCACTTAGCCCTATAACATGGGACTTAGTCACTTTTAAAGTACGTTTACTTTGAAGATTATCCATCAACTTAGTAATTGGCTAGTTCAGGTTTCGCCTAAACTTGTGTATAAATTCATTTGTTATCTGTTTATGGTAGCTTGCTTGTTTATTTGAACTTTCTTACAAATAAGGTTTTTCTTATATTTTCGTAAAAATATTTTTATTTCCAATCTAGTTGGCATATAACCTAAAAGGACATAGTGAATCATAAACAACCCCCATTGCCATATTAGTTTTGGCCATTAAAATGTTATATCTATTTATAATTTTATAATCTTTTATTTTTTCCCTAAATTATTTATTGTCTTTAATTTCATGCAAATTTTAAATTGAAAAACCTTTATATCCATTTTTGGATTAAACAAACTACATTTATTCTTATTAATAGATGTCTTGCAATGTTCATCATCACTATATATAGGTGATTACACTTCAACATCATTATCCTTATATTATCTACTTTAACCATGTGAACTCCTTTCTTGTCTTTGTGAAATTCTTAAATAAGATACCTCTTCATTGCAGTCTTTCCCATTATTTCCAACCATATTATCAACTTCATTGCATTTTAACCTGCTAAAAAACTTTTTGGACATTTCTTCTCATTTTTTCTCACATTAAGATACTCTTTGTTATTAGTTACATATACTTCTTCTAATGATTCATTTCTAGATGCACTCATCTCTATATTAAGCAAATCTTCTTTATCTTGTTCCACCTTAACTTATAATAATACTTCTTCAGTCACACTCATATTCTTTTATGTATTATTTCATTGCCTTCACCATCTATTATAAGATTCTTATAAACATACTTATAATAGTATTGAACATTATGATAAAGTCTTGCATGTGGTTAAGCATTGACAATATGTTTCTATCATGGTGTAAGCTTAACTCTCTTAAACATCTTATCTACTCGTCAAGAATTTGTATAACAAAGATATCACTTAATGTTTTTTGTGTCTAACACTCCTTTTAATACTAGCATGCTAAGTTCATCAACCTCCACATATTTCTTCCTTTTGATCATGTACCTAACATATTTTGTTATCGCTATTTATTTCCAATAATCCACTATAATGAAATTCAAATTTACCAAAATCTGTATTATAAATAATTTGAGTATTAGTATCAAACAATGAATATTAATGAGCTATTCAATTTGATGGATTAACGAGTAAAAAAAGGAAAGAAGCAAAAGATATAATTTTCTTAAAATTAGATGCCAAGTGTCAAGTACGAGTACCATCAGGAATGATATATTAAGCATAAATAGTTTCCTTTATTATGATCGTTAGCTAACATATAGGAAACATAAACATACAATACTAAATTATGATGAAATAACATTTCAATTTTCCTTACAAATATTTTTTTACTTTCTACAACATAAAAAAGAGAAATATTAAAATTAACTACCATCCAATATTTCATTAGATGTTTGTTATGTTTCTAAAGAAACATGAATTTATGTTAAAATTAAATAATGTTTTCAAGTTAACAATGAATTTTATAATTACTAAATATGTTAACAAACTAGTTGAGATTAAACATATCATTAAAATTGGTCAGATGATGTCTGATGAGCTTTCCCTAAGTGACATACAATACCTTACCTTTTAAATGATTAGGTTCATGCATCACCTTAATGGTGTTAATTTTTCTTTAAGAGAAAAGGTAAAAAAGAGATGTGATTCACTTGAACAAATATCTATAATGAATAATGTTTTCCTAAAATTCATTCAGGCAATCCTAAGCTTTATAGGTATAGGAAGTATGTTAAAATCATCACCTCATCATCAAGGGTGCCCTATTTAACATCCAACATATATTGGCCAACACCCAAAGGATGCTAGATTCCATTTTTAAAGGCAATAACCTTTTAAAGAATCAAAGAACTCAGTCTACCTTCAATATATCCACTCTTGAGATTTATCAATACATTTTCAATAATAAGTTTATCCTAATATTTATTAAGGGATATAAAAAGCATATAATTTAAAGTAATAAAGTTATCTCCCATATTAACTTTTTATAATATTAAATTCATTGATTAAGAAAAAAATGAGAATTTAAAATTTGAGCAAAAAATAGAACACTAAAAAAATCATAGCAAATCTAGTAGCTACTTGTACTAAAAAAAGTTGATAAAAATATAGCTACAATTAATTATCAAAAAACCCTTGACATTAGACTTATGCAAACCATTTACTGTCGGGCCCCGATTCCGGAGCCTAACTCCTCATACATGATTATTCATGCTTGCTCTGATACTATAGTTGTTAGACCCTCATGCTCTGATACCATAATCTGTCAGACCTCGTTATCGAAGTCCAACTCCTACTTGCTCTGATACCATATCTGTTACTTTCATGCATGCAGAATATCTTACTACGTA
>JANZXR010032970.1:0-14300 GCA_027575705.1 Erythroxylum echinodendron | reverse complement strand
GAATATTTTAGGAATAATATAAAAACATGCAATTCGAATCTCATAATTATAATCGCATTATAATTTCTAATTGCATAGTAATTATTCCATGGATTTTATCTTTATGATTAATAATTCAATAATTAACAAATACATAAAAATAAAGAAAGCCTTTTATTGAATAACAATAATGTCATATAAATAAAATTACAACCAAAATAAATTGGCTGCAAGGGCATAAACTAACATAAGGAAATTTGATTATATACTCCATACTTGTACATAAGAAAGTTAATATATGTCTAACTCTATACATTCATTAGATATAATTTTGGTGAATACGGAGATATGCTTGCCTCTCAACCACCATTGTAACAAATCGTAATGTTTCAATATTCTACTTCAAGTTTAGCGAAGCCAAGGTCATTTTTCATAAACTTCTCTCTCAGTATATAAACCCACTGCCTTTTATTAACAAGGGTGGTGAGGACCTCGTCTCATTACCATTTCTTATCTAGTTATAACCATTTTCTTAGTCCTGAGGTAACATTTTTTAGTGATAACAAATAGGGGGAGAAAAGAAGAGAGAAGAGAAAAAAAAAGGGGGAGAAAAGGGAGACAAGAAAAAGAAGAGAAAAAAAGCAGAAGAAAAGATAAAGATAGCATGTATATGTGTGTATTTCTTGATTGTTGTTGTCTTCTTATTTCTTATGTGTTGTCTTATTCTTTTTTTGTTCATCAATTGAATGAAAATTCATTCACTTTGATTTGTCTAAAATTATGATTATTATTTATCATCAAAAAAGAGGAGATTGTTAAGTCAAGAGGACTTTACGATGACTAATTTTGATGACAATCAAATAAGAATAATGTTAGAAACAAAAGAATGTCTTTGACAAGTGTGTTAAGTGCACAGACACAAAGACTATACAGATGCAGACACAACGCGGATGCAAAGACTATACAGATGCAGACGCAGATGCAAAGACTATACAGGCGCAGACACAAACGCAAAGACAATGCAGATGTAGACGCAGACGCAAAGACTATACAGAGGCAGACGCAGACGCAAAGACAATGCAGACACAGAAGCAGACGCAGACGCAGACGCAAAGACTATACAGACACAGACGCAGATGCAGACGCAGACGCAGATTCAGATGCAGACACAGACGCAAAATAGAAGCAAAGAAGACATAGGCGATACCACGAAGATACACTAGCATGTCAGACAGTTATTTAGTCAAGAGTTAGTTACAGAACTCAACTAAATGACGGTTACCTAGAAGCAGTTATCAAGAATCAAGAAGCTGTTATTAAGAACAAAGAAGCAGTTAGAGACTAAGACTATAAATATTAGTCGAAGTCAAAGATGTAAAAGGATGATGACTAAAAAAGACAGAAAAAACTGAGACAAGTTAAAAAGCTAGATAATTTGAGAGAAAAGTCTTACTGTGCTCACTTAGAATAGAGCTAACATTACTGTAACAAAAGCTCACAATCTTTTCCTAGTGAGAGAAAGAAAAGGATGATAGCCTGGAGAGGCTAAGATAGTGAAAGAATACTTTGTAAGAGACTTGAAGAGGCTCTGGAAGGGAAAAAATACTTGTAATCATTTGAAGAATAGTAGAACACTCAGACGAACTTTGAGGACTGGACGTAGCCCACGGTTTGTGGTGAACCAGTATAAAAATTGCATTGTCTATTCTCTACTCTTTACTTTAGTTTACTTTGTTGTTAAAACTCTTAGAGAATTAATTTGGGATTTATCTACGTAATAAGTTGTGATATTCTTCTAATAAGAAAGAAAAGTTTTTTTTTCGAGATTTTATATTAAAAAGGAGATACACCATTCTACCCCCCTTATTGTGTATCTAGTTTCTTGAACTTAAAGTCTTTACTAACGTGTAATTTATTTCATTAAATATATCATTATTTTATTCTAAATTGACATTTACAGAATATAACTCTTAACATTAGTAATCAAGGAATGTCGACATGGAGAGTAGTTCCGAATGACCCTAATTCATTTCATTAGGAGAAATGTGGAAAAATTATCCCTATAGAAAAAACCAACAATGCAGAAAAAATCTCCACTTCATACACTAATTATCGTTTGTCTTCCATGGCCAATCTTCTGCTTCAAGGTGTTTAGTATCATCCGAACAATGTTACTTTCCTTGTTATGTACATCTTATATATATATATATTCACATTTGATGGTTTATCTTACATATTGTTTTAAGCTTCATTGAGTCTCGAAAATGACATGTATGCCCGTAGAGGCGAGAGCGATGTGACAACAATCCGTCAAGGATTAGGGAAATCGGTTGTTTTGGAAAATTCGTCAATTCCACATACTTCGTCTGCTCATTCACGTATGCATGTCACTCTAATTTTGATTCTTTTAACGATTTACTAATTTGAAAATATCTAAGTTCTATACTAATTGTGTTTTAGGTACTAAATCTAGTGACTCATTTACTGTATCTTTTACAAGTTTAGCTATAGCAAAAAAGTTATTGCAAGAGGGTGTGAAAAACCCTACACTTGAGGGAAGAACTATTAATATTTCAGTTGGTGAGTTCGAACGTGCAAGGACCCTTCTCGGGAATTCATACATTGGAGATTTATTTACCTTTACCGACTCTCATATTACTTTGAATCCAAATAAATAATTATATCATTGTAATTTATCGAGTCAATCAACTGAACTTAGCTTTAAAGTTGATTTATTGTTGTATCTGTAATAATTTGTCAAACAACATATCTACTACTTAGGGGTCAAGTTGCGTACTATTGAATATGGACTGTTATTGTTCTAGTTTTATAATTGTATGAATTTTTAAACTTCTAATTCAAAGTTCGTACTATTCCATATATCATATTAATATATTGGTAAAATTATTTAAAAATTTTTATAACTAAATTTTGCAATATTGGTAAATACTAATGATTAATTAATACTATTGTTTAACACTTAAAATTATATTATATTTTTTTCAATATAATTCATAGTTTAGTCGCTAAATTCATAGTTTTAATGACAACTTGTTTAAATCGTCGCAATATATTCACTTTTGGCGACGATTTTGGTTTCGTCGCTAAAGAAAACGTAGGCAAATCATCCATTTGTTGTAGTGACAACCGTATAAGTATTCTTTAGACCTTGTGGTCCTATCCTATCCTATAGTCACTGTTGTCATGTCAACATGGTTCACTATTCTGAAATTTCCCAATTGTTGCATTTTACTAACATGGGTGATAATTGATAGAGTTTTGATCTTGTTCCAATTTATGATCCAATTGGACGATTTGTGGCTTTCTTTTTTAGCATTTTCTTAAGATGCAAACATAAGACGCCAAGCATAACATTTCTTATTCTCGTACCCATTAGCTTTCCCTCATACTCTGAATATTTTCTTATTTTGTTTTACTTATATTGAGAATAATAAAAGAGAATAAATGAAAATTTTGAACTCTTTTGTACCCTTTTTTTAATTTGTATTAGTATCTTGTAAATCATTAAATTTGCTTGTTTCATGAAATTCTATTTGCACCTAAATATATGCATATATTTTCCTATATGCCAAAGCATTACACGTAAAATTAAAACATTCAGAATATGTTCATAGCAAGGAAATTTAATTATATGCGCCATACTTGTACCTAAGAAAGTTAATATATGTCTAACTCTATACATTCATTAGATAGAATTTTGGTGAATAGGGAGATATGCTGGCCTCTCAACCACCATTGTAACAAATCGTAATGTTTCAATATTCTACTTCAAGTTTGGCGAAGCCAAGGTCATTTTTCATAAACTTCTCTCTCAGTATATAAACCCACTGCCTTTTATTGACAAGGGTGGTGAGGACCTCGTCTCATTACCATTTCTTGTCTAGTTATAACCATTTTCTTGGTCATGATTTTTGCAATAAAATTTTATATTTTATTTATGAATTTTGAGTTACATGAGAGAGGATGAGATCGAAGTGGTACTCTTGTTGAAATGAAAGTAATATCATTTTGAACCATAATGATACTTATTTTTCTTTTCTTATGTATTTATTTTTGTTTAATTTGATTGTGTTTTTTTGAATTATATCTTCTTTAGATCTATCTTGATTCTTCAATTATTGATTTTTTTATTATGTAAGATTTAAGATTAAAACTTAATGTCTTGCCCATTTTCATTGATTCAATTATTTTTCTATACAAATTATTTCCTTAAGATATTAGTTATAAGATATTCCATTGGAAGATTTTAAATAATCAGTAATGTTTATGACGTGGAAATCCTTGCTTGCAACACTAGTATGTCTGTTGCTCGTGAGAGAAAAGATCTTCATTCGTCAACTTTTATGCAACTTTAACGTGTACCGATAGAAATTATTATAAAAATCTAACACAAGTTATTAATTTTAAACTAAACAATTATTATATTGTTAACTAGACTTATGCTCTTATATATTTCTTTTCAACTTAACATTTGTCAGACTTATATGAGCTTGCCATGGCAATTAGGAATTTAACCTTGTAATTGTCATTATAGCTGCCGCCAAGGAATATTAGCCGGATCGTCCCCGCCATTGCCCGAGTTCCTCGTTAACTTTGTTGCTTAAGTTTGTAGGATACGATAGGACATTATTAAAACGAGAGTGAAGAGTTACATGCTTAGATGGGCCAACACCTATGAAGAAAATGGATATATGGGTTGGCGTTTTGAGGTTCAATGGACCATGCCTTAGGATGTGTATGGGCTGTTATTTTGGATTCTAAAAAAATATACCATATGAACCAAATTTCGGACCATAAGTTTGGACTTATAACTAAATAAGGTTTGGATATGTACATTATAAATTAAGTAATATGATAACTCAAAATATTAATTACAAATAAATTTCTAATTAAATTTAAATTAAAAAGATCATAAGTGGAATAATAATTAGAAATGAGTTTCCAATTAAACAATAAATTAAATAAATTGACATTTTTAGTATAATAAGAATTTGAAATAAGTATCGAATTCAATTAAACATTAATATAATAATTAGAAATTAGTTTCTAATTAAACAATAAATTAAATAAATTGACATTTTTAGTATAATAAGAATTAGAAATAAGTTTCGAATTCAATTAAACATTAATATACATATACATATATATATATATATTATTCAAAATTAGAAACAAGTTTCTAAATTGACCAAAATTCTTTAGGTGTTAAATTAAATTTAAGTAATTAGAGTTATAAGTTATATTCTAAGAGTAAAGGTTCCCTGTTATATTAGTAATATAATTGGTTTATAAACGGGCATTCACGTATAAGTCTTTGATGCCTAATTTTTTTCCCGAGAGAATCTCAATTATTCATTGGATACCCGGACTTCTTTGTACTGCAACATTGATGAGACGTGTCACCATCATATTGGCATGATTATTCAATGTTCACATGATACATGGAGAAGACTTAGTACAACACGTGATTGCAATTAGTAATTTGATACCAAAATTGTATTTCAATGGTTGTTTGGCTTGCAAGCAAGTTGATATAAAGTATATGACTTTACTTTCAACATCGCCATGGCCTAAAAGTGAACTTTTCAAAATACTATAGAATTTAGAAACACCTAAACAAAGACATATGATTGGCTAGTGATGACACTTATGAAGGAAATTCGAATAAGGGAGCTAATTAAAATTTTTTACCGCTTAGGTTTCCTAATAGAAATAGTTGGAAATGTTTCATATCGAGCTTTAAAAACTTTGCAAACTCATTAACTCTATTTGATAAGATCTTATCTTGATATATTATTTGATATTATTTCCTTTGTTTTAGATTTATTTTGGTGCTTAAATATTAAAATTAATGTTTTTTTAAGAGATGAAAAGTAGAGTTTGTTTCAAATTGAGACTCTATTGATGATAATGACGAATCTTGGATAAAGGGAATAGATTGTTGTGGTGGATAAGATTTTAAGAGTCAAAGTTTAACTGGGCAACATATTTCTATCCTTATCATATAGGAGTTTGCATTTGTTTTAGATCGACATTTTTACAAGTCAGAACCTTTAGAAAGGGGCGTTCCCACAACAAAAAGAAAAAGTTTTCTCTTCTTACATTTTTTGCAATTCTGTCTTTCTTTTATTTTTGTTATTAGAGCAAAAGTCATATGTGGCTAAACTCAATCATTCTAATTCAAGAGGATTCGATATTCTAGTTGTAACTTTGTGAAGTTTTGTGTTCTTAACTTTTATTCATGTTTTAATTTTATTTCTTGTTTTGAGTTATTATATTTCATGAATGATTAATATTTGGTTAATCGAACAATTTAATTTAATATTAGTTGTTGTATCATTATCCATGAATTCTATGATCCGTAATGGTCATGAAAGATTGATAAAAGTGGCAAATAGGTTATTTATGAAATTACATATTTAACTTATGATAAATAAGAAAACTAAATTGAATAGTTGCATCTGTCTTGATTATTTAATTTAGGGGTTTAATCTTTTTCACTAAGCTTTTTTCTACCATTTATTTAATGTGGAATGCTGTCACACCCAGTCAATGAATGGTAAGTTTTGGTTTGGATGGTAGGTCTGAACCAATTAATTTAGAAAAGTTTGAAACTTATTACGGCTATCCTGATATATTTTAGACTAACTGTTTGAATTGTGAAAATATTTTTTAAGCCAATGATCAATGTTATAATTAGATGAGATCTTTTCCTTGGATCTAAGTTTGGTAATCTTGACTTTCTCACTTTTACATTCAGTTGATTTAATTTGATTTCTTACTAATTTTAGTTAATCAGTTACTTAATCAAAACCCTCCTTTTTATTTCATTACTTGAAATAAAGGAACTATAGTCTAATTATTAGGATTCGACCTAGTTTCATAACTATTGCAAGAAGTTTGAAAATCAGAACTATTTTGGGGGCTTGGATAACCCGACCAAAATTTGGCATCGTTGGCAAGGAATTATTTTAGTTTCTTAGTTTCTTTGCATTTTTATTTTACAGTTACTACTAACTTCTTTTCTTATATGACTCGTGCTTCTCAGACAGGTAAATTGTAATATAATCCAGAAATTGAGAAGCAAGTGTGTCGTTTGAGAAAAGAGACTAAGTTAGGAAGTGGTCATTCACCTTCAGACGTGAAAGTTGAAGTAGATTTAACAATTAATGAAGACTCTAATTTTCAGAAGTGGACGAAAAGGTGGCAAATCTCCACCCTAGAATGTTAAGGGAGTTAATGACAGTAAATTTGAATCACCAACCTTTATGCATTCAATTTCCACATGTTGAGGTAGATTTCGAATTGAAATCTAGTTTGATTCATTTACTGCCTTTTTTTTGTGGTCTTATTGGTGAAGATCCATATAAATACCTAAAGGAATTTCATGTTGTTTGCTCTAGAATGAAGCCATTATAGGTGACAGAAGAACAAATTAATCTCAGGGCCTTCCCATTCTCATTAAAAGATAAGGCAAAGGACTCGTTATATTATTTTCCATTTGGCTCAGTAACAATATGGAACGAGAAAAAATGAATGTTTCTAGAGAAGTTCTTTCTTACATCAAGAGCATCGAATATCAGAAAGGAGATATGTGGGACAAGATAGGTTACATGAGAAACATTACATGAATATTGGGAAAGGATTAAAGAGTTTTGTGCCAGCTGCACATAACTCCAAATTCCTGATCGATTTTTGATTCAATACTTTTATGGACTATTGCTAATGGATCAAAGTATGGTTGATGCAGCTAGTGGAGGAGCTTTGGTGAACAAAACACCTAAACGATCAAACAATTGATATAAATTATGACAAAAAATTCTCAACAGTTTGGGATAAAAATGGATGGAGTTGTTAATTATGGAATGAGGTACGTAACACACAGCTTGAGGATAAAATTTCAGATTTAACCGCTTTAGTTCGTCAAATGACCGTAGGTCAATTGCAATTGCAGGAGTGTGTGGAATATGCTCATTACTTAGACATCCGACAAATATGTGCCCTACATTACAATAAAAATCTCTTCAAGAAGCTAAAGCAATAAGGGAATTTCCTAGCCAACGTCAATGGAAATAAGACTCTTATTCTAACCATTACAATCTAAAATGGAGGGATCATCCAAACTTGAGCTATGGAAATCAGGGAGGCTAATAACGATATGAACCTCATAATTTTAAACAACCTCAAGCCCCTACATATGCTCAACCTCAATCTTCAAATTCAGCTACGACTTTAGATGAACATTTTAAGGAACTTGCTAATAATACTCAACAATTTCAAGAGGAAACAAGGGCATGCCTTTAAAACTTAGGAAATCATATCAATTAATTAGCCACCTCAATAAGTAAATTAGAAGAGTAAGTATAAGGAAAGTTACCCTCCCAAATGGTCGTGAATCATAAGGAGAATGTGAGCACAATGACTTTGAGAAATGGTAAGGAAATTCAATCTGACTTCATTACCAATGGAGGTAGAAAAGCACAATGATGGAAAAAAGAAGGAAGAATTGCCAACACCAGAATCGGTAGAGGTAAAAACTGATTTATCTTTAATATCAATTAATGCACGTACACCTCTATTTCCTAGTAGTTTGGCTAAACCAAGAGAAGATGAGTATGAAAGAGAGATCCTAAAAACCTTTTAAAAGGTGGAAATCAATATACCACTTCTTGAAGCCCTCAAACAAGTTCTGAAATATGCAAAATTCTTGAAGGAGCTATGAAAGAATAAAAGGAAGTTGAAGGAAAAAGAGAGAATAACTTTGGGTAAGAATGTATCATCTGTAATAAATAGGAGATAACCAGAAAAATGTAAAGATCCAGGTATGTTTACACTTTCGTGTGCTATTGGTAATAAGAAAATTAAGCGTGCCATGCTGGACTTAAGTGCTTAATGTCATGCCATACTCAATTTATTGAGCTTTACATATTAATTCTTTGCAAGAAACTAATGTAATTATTCAACTAGTTAATTGTTCATATGTACATCCTATTGGTTTTATAGAAGATGTTTTAGTCGAAGTTAATAGTTTGGCTTTTTTAGTGGATTTTTACATCTTGAAAATGGATGGAGATAGTGTTGAACATTAGGCTTCGAATTTGTTAGGTTAGCCATTTATAAAGATGGCCAAGATGATAATCGACATGCATGAGGGTACTCTTTTTGTAAAGTTTGAAGGAGAGAGTAAAATTTAATATTTTTGAAGGAATGAAGTACTTGAATGATTTTCAATCAGTTTATCATATGGATATTGTGGATTCATTTGTATAGGATATGTTTAAAGAAGAAAGTGTTGAAGATGAGTTGAAGTGTAAGGCTAAATTGGAAGTGAACGAGCAAATTCATGAAACTTGTGAAGTTGTAAAATCATTGTCAGCAATGCTAATAGATTTGGAAACTTTGAATGACGAACTTACTATAATTCACAAGAAAATCTTACCTTCTATTTTGTAAGCTTTGAAGATAGAATTGCAGGTGTTAACGAATTACTTGAAGTATGTCTATTTAGGCTATAGAGAGCCATTACATACAATCATTTCAAAATGATTAACTATAGAGCAAGAGGAAGGCCTAATAACATTACTAAAGGAGTACAAAACTGCAATTACATAGAATTTTAGGAAGAACCGGCTTTGTCGAACATAATGACATTAAACAATTGCGCTTTTCGAGAGGTAACCTAAAATATTATCATTTTATTTTATTTTATTTTGCTTCAGTCATATATAATTTGCATTTATTTGTTTTTTCAAAAGGAATTTATTGGTTTAAGGGGAAAAGGGGATTTTAAAATTCCAGACTACTAAATCTTATAAGGCGAGATCTCGCCTTATGTGATTTAGTGTTCTGGAGTAAAGACCTTAAAATTCCATATTACTAGATTTCTTAAGGTGAGATCTCACCTTGTGTAATTTAGTGATATGAAATTCTAGACTATTAAAGCTCATAAAGCAAGATCTCATTTTATGTGAATTGTTGTTTTGGAAACTCTAAAAAAATTAAAATATAAAATACTTAATTTTTTATTCTCTCATTTAATTAATTGCATTATTTACTTTGTTGTTTTAAAATAAAAAACCTAATCTTCTTTTTTGTTTTTGTAGGAAATTTCAAAACATTAGCCAAGCTACATCTCACACAGAATAGTCACCCCTCTCCTCACCCACACCACAAATCAGAAATCCTAAGTCTAGAGAACTTCATCAAAATGAGAAGATTGCAATGTGTAACCTATCCAGAGCCTTGTTATATGATAATTCTATTATAAAGTAAGGAACAAGGATGCAGTGGCTTAAAGAGGGTGATAGAAATTCCACTTCCTATAACACATTTGCGTTAACAATGAAATGCTTCAACAAAATTGTCAGTATGATTAAAGACAATTAAAACATATCAGACCAATATGAGTTACTTTAATAAGCTTGTAATTACTCTAATTCAATCATAAATGAACCAGCTAATGCTTTTCATAGTTGAACTACTTAAGGAGATCATGTTGAAACCATAACTCTTAAAGATGTTGAATCATTGTCTAAGCATGTCAGTAATAAAGAGATTGATGAAGTGGTAAAGGCAATAAATCAACACAAAGCTCCTAGTCTAGAAGGTTTTAATATGATATTCTTTAATAAAACTTGGCATTTAACTAGGAGTATGGATTATAAAGCTATTCTAGAATTCTTCAATTATAGGAAATTGCTTAAGGATATTAATAGAAACTTTATAACTCTAGTTCTAAAAGGGAGAGAGATGAAGCACTTCAGTGACTACATACCAATTGCTTGTTCCAATTCCATCTATAAAATCATCTGCAAGGTTATAACTAATATATTTAAGAGGATTTTGGTCAAATATATGGATGAAACACAAAGGGTATATATACTTGATAGATCAATGAGTGACAAAATTCTTTTGATGCAGAAGTTTATGAAGGGATACTACAGAAGAAGAGGAGGTAGAAATTACGCCTTAAAGATTGATTTAAGGAAAGATTATGATAATATGGAGTGGAAAATTTTCATTGACATTATAAAAAAATGGCTTTTTCTAAAATATTTATTGAGTGTATTTCTTAGTTCATCACCATTCCATCTTTTAATGTACTTATAAATAGGGAACCTTTAAAGAGTTTTAGAAGCATCAAAGGTATAAGGCAAGGATATCCTTCATCTCCTTACCTATTCTCTCTTGTTAAAAGTTTTTTTAAGAAACACTTAAGAGGGTAGGGGAGAGAACAAAATAATTCATACATCATTCTAAATGTAAGAGGCTAAGTATAACAAATTTAGTTTTTGTTGATGATTTATTGTTGCTATTCAGAGCAAATAGAATATTTGTGTTGGCTTTGATGACTACAATGAAAATGTTTTCTAAAATGTTTGGACTTAAAGTGAACTATGGAAAAAGCTCTTGTTACATCTCTAACAAAGTTATGGATCAGGAAGTAATGATAATTGAAGTTATAGGATTTAATATACATGACTTGCCATTTATACATCTAGGAGTTCTTATTACTACTTTTAAGTAAAATTATAGAGATTACAAACTGTTAATTAATAAAATACATGCTAGGATATTAGGTTGGAGTTTGAAGGCTTTATCAGTAGATGGAAGAGCACAACTTATCTCTTTTTATACTCAATGCACTAACTATACATTAGGTATTGTATATGTATTTTCCCAAGGAAGTTATTAAAAAAATTGATTTTGTTCGCAAAATTTTTTTGTGGTTTGGAAACAAAACAAATACACACTACATTCCCATTAAATGGTTAAAAGTGTGCTCTCTGAAAAAGCATAGTGGGTTGAATGTGCTCCCTTTGAGAATTTGTAATTTGGATATTCTTATGAAAAATTTGTGGATGATCATTGAAAACAAGTAATCGTTATGGGTTAAGTGGATTAATGATTGTTACATCAAAGGAAGAAATTTATGGAAAGATAATATACCTGATACTACCTCAAATATAACTAAAATAATCTTCAAACTTAGAAGCAAAGTCAGACCATATGTGATCAAATTATTAGGAAATGGTATTAATATAGTATGACAAATGGTTAACTATTGGAGCTTGTGAGGTTATTGGTGAGATTGGGGATAATCAATCTGTTCGTTATGCTTTAGTACACAAAATTGAAATTTTATTAAGTATTTGAGATTATGCTTTGTATAATCAGATCAATAGTAGTGGGTTTAAGGACAACCAAGCAGATGTTAACTAGTGAAATTGTCTAGAAATGGTAAATTCACCAATCTGACCTACCGAAAGTTGTTTCAAGAGTATGGAAATGTGGTAGCATAGCATAAACTTGTCTAGTGCAAGTTTATAATAACTAAAACTTCATTCAAAATATAAGTAGCAAATAAGAACATGTTACCTATAATTGATAGATTGAATAAATTTATGGCTATTCTAAACATATATGTTTTATGCAAGCAGGAACAAGAAAGTATCACCTCATTTATTCTTTAGATGCTAGTTCACTCAGTTTTCTTGGAAGGACATAACTCAAAGACTTTTGTTAGGAGATTCACCAGATGAGTGGTATCAGATTGTAGTTTGGTGTTTAGCTTTAAACATGCATGATAAAACAAGGCAATAGTGGCCTTTTATTGCTATGTCATATATAATATAAGCTATATGGGATGAACGCAATATGAGAATATTCAAGGACATTAAGAAATAACTATTAGGGACACAATCAAAGCAATCAAGTTACATTTTGTCATCTTTGAAGATAAATTGTAGATTAGCTCCAGTATTATGCCAGCATTGGGTTTAATGACTAGTACGTACACTTTTGTTTGATCCTTTGTAATACAATTATGGTGGTTTGTTAAACCATTCCTTTGAAGGGATGATTTATGCTTGTAACAATTATTATTTCCTTTGATGGCTTAATCTAATTTACAATTTTTCAAAAGAAAATAAACACCCAAAATTTTCTAGAATGATCATCAATAAATGTTATAAAATATAAACAATCACTAAAAGTTTTAGAATTGACAGTGCCAACATCAGTATGAACTAGATCAATAACATATGACCTCCTATATAGAGGAGATATATAAAAAGAAACTCTTTGATACTTACCAAAAAAACAATAAGTGTAAGGTTTTATTGAATTATCTTTAACGGGAAGAAGCTTTTGCTTTGTAAGAGTGTCAAGTCCCTACTCACTTAAGTGACCAAGTGGCATATGCTATAATGATATGCTACAATCTTTGGCTACATTCACCTCAGCTATTATCAATATAGCTGACATCCTATAAAGATTATTTGTATCTAGTTCATTTACATCCAAAAAAGTCCCTTATGCAATTCTCTATTGGCCACCACAAAATGTAGTTTCATAACCATCCATTTTAAGAGCTTTCACTAAGATAATGTCAAAGGTGGAAATTTGGGACATATCTAACATTATTCAACTGCAACTTGCATCTGATATTGGTCTCCAACCAAACATCTCCCATTTAAATTATCTTGTATACTTTATAGTCCCTCACCGTCACTTTACAAAATTTACTCATGGTATTGGATAAAAAGAACTCTTGATCTGCCACTATATAAAATGTGACACTAAAGTCCATTGTCTAACTAAAATCTTGGCATACAAGAGACATTTTCCAGTAATAACAACATCACTGTCAAATACAACTGTAGTGGTATCTTTTTTCCTTTTCTCTTTTCTTCATCTTTTTCCTTTGATTTCTTGCACTTAAGCAACCTGCATTCCTTTTTCATATGACTTGTTTTTTATTAATGATGACACTTAATTTCTTTTTGGGACTTTAACTTCCCTCTATACTTGCTACTTCTTTCACTTTTCTAAGAGTTTCTAGTTTGGATTTTCCCCTTTAATTCAGTAACCAAGGCCTTTGAATATGAAAATGATCTTAATGATTTTCTTCTTATCTCATTATTTAGGATGCTACTCTTAGTATGCTCTAAGGACATCATGCCATTAGGAACATAATTACACAATAAAGTCTTGAATATTTCCTATGACTCTGGCAATAAGCCCGAAACGAACAGTCTTTGAATATCAGCTTTAAATTTTACTCCCATACTAGTAAGTTGATTCATAACTCACTGAAAATTATTCATGCAATCTGCCACTGGAGACCTGTCAAACCCCGCTTGCGGAGCCTAACTCAGAGTTACCAGATTATTCATGCTCTAATACCACATCTGTCAGACCCGGTTTCCCGAACCTAACTCGGACTTGCTTACTTGCTCTGATACCATACATGTGAGACCCTGTTTTCGGAGTCCGACTCTTACTTGCTTATTCATGCT
>JANZXR010032949.1:0-14303 GCA_027575705.1 Erythroxylum echinodendron | reverse complement strand
GGTATGTTGACTTCAACCTTTCAAAAAGTCTCCAATATCTCTTTATCTTTCTCCTCCTTGTTTGGTCTTGTCAATCTTCTAGGAAAAGGTGAAGGGTTATTTTTAACAGTATTGGGACTTTTGAAATTTACCATTGTACTCGATGATGGATTTCTTCCTTTCCCAATTCCTTCTAGATCTCTTCTGGTAATCCTTGATGGGGTTCTCTTGGGACCCTCATTCTCCTTTCTCCCTTTTGCCCCTTAGGGTTATAGCACTGACATTTGTCAGGTTTACCTCAGGTTGGGATAGCAATTTTCCTCTTCTTTGTGATTCTAGGTGATTAAGCCTCACTGCCATCTGATCCATTTGGTTTTCCAAATTTTATGTGCTTACTTTTCATTCCTAGCGGATTTATTATACACTCTGATTAAGTTGTTGCATACTTCATTGTAATTGCTACATATCTTGTTGAAATTGTAGATTGTTAGCAGTAAGATTCTTAACAAGATCTTCTAAATATGTATCTGAACTGAAAGAAGAAGCTCCCTGTGCTCCTTTTTGCCTTAGTTGAAATCCTTGTGCTCCTTGTGATCGATTTAGGAAGCAATTTTCTATCATTTTATTTTATAACTCAAGTTGGGGTGATCCCTCTAACCTAGTTTATACGTCTGCGAGTACAAGTTCAATTGGTTCAGGAAGTTTCCTCTTACAGCATTCACGTACTCTATACTTCCTTCTTGTAATGTCGAGCACTTATTAGTTAGATGACTCGTATTTGAACATATTTCGCATACTTTCACTTGTGTCTATCCAACTATAATCTGTCTCACAAAAGATGTGAGTTCATCTAAAATATGTTCAATGGATGAAGTGCTTACCTCGTTTACTCATCAAACACCGTTGCCAATACGGAATTGTTGGATGTAAACGAGCATCTGCTCAAGTAATATCCTGGCTTCAATGCGAGTCTTTTTACAAAGTGCCCCATCACTTGCTACATCAACCAAACTTCTCTCCATCAGTAATGATCCTTTATAGAAATATTGGATGAGAAGTTGCTCCATTATGTTGCGGTGTGAACACCTGGCACATAACTTCTTAAACTGCTCCCAATACTCGTAAAGAGATTCTCCATTATGCTACTTGAAACATATCTCCTTTTGAATACTTGTTATCTTTGAGGCCAAAAAATATGTCTTTAAGAACAGTATCTTTATCTCCAACCAAGGATTCATGCTCCCCGCTAGAAATCAAATAGCCAATCTTTTGCTACATCTTTAAGTGAGAATAGGAAGGCTCTCAACATGATCAGCTCGTTCGTCACCCTGAAGGCTTCATGCTCAAACAAACCACATCGAGCTCCTTGAGATGCTTATGCTCATCCTCACTTGCAAGTCTATGAAAATTGGGTAATAAATGAATTAATCCAGATTTTAACTCAAATGTAACAAGTTTAACAAAATTAGGAAATGTAATGCATAGGAGTCTTTAGGTTAAATCTAGTGCAGCCAATTCTCTCAATGTTCTCGAATTTGCCATAGTTGCTTCAAATTCAGGTTCTGGATCTACTACTGAAGATGTTCATGCTTCTCATCTTAACCTACGAAGTGTTCTCTCGATCTCCAGATCAAGTTGCTCAATTTCTCTATGAGGAGATCTAGTCACTATGATACATTAACACTTACAAACTTTTAAAAGTTAACAAATAATCAAAAAGAAACAAATATAAACAAATATATTACCGAAACATCAACTATAATAAAATATGAAAATTAAACTATCACACTCCATGACAACGACGTCAAAATTTGACAAAAATTTGCAGTTATGACAAGTCAAGATCGAATCCACAAGAAATTTTTGGTTAATTTTTATAAAAAAATTAATTGATATAAGGAAAATATAAATGGGGGGTTTTGGATTTTAAGCAATTTAGAAATTAAAATAAAAGTAAACTATCAAAAACAAATTAAAACAAGCAATAGAAAATGATTAAACTGTTGAATATACGTAAGGTCTGATTTTAGATTCAAACTCAACCTAAACACAATCAAGCATATTTCATCATCCTAACATCTTTACAAGTCTCTTCATATTATTGATTTAAGACTCATAGAATGCTCTCCTAATCCCAATTTTCTCTTAGATTTTGTTTAATCAAGAAATGATCATTAATTAAACCTAGAGATCATATCTGGGTCTCGCAAGGCCCTGAACAATGAACGATAAGTTAAAGTTGAGAAACGAGATCAGAAGCAGCTAATTCTCTTGAGTAGACCCTGGCTAAGAAGAACAAACGAAGACAAGAACGTTAGATGTGAATAGGAAGACTACATTTCTCTTTATTTTCAAAGCAGTCTCAAGAGTAAAAGAAAAACAGCAAAATTTGTCTTTATATTGAATTACATACCAAGAAACACATATGGTACTGTTCTTTTTCAAACATTTCTTTATGAAATGTCTGTGACAATCTGGACTTTTAAACGTCAACCGTCACTAGTCTAATCTCTTCTGAGCTAAGAAAATGACAAAATGTTACTGTTGGATATAATTGCTATACTCATTAATCATTTTCTATTGCATATTATACGAACAAAATTTCAGATGAGATGAAGAGTTTATATACGAGCAAACGGAAACATTGCCTTCGTTCTTGAGAAAGGATTAATAAGATTATAGACTCCTCACCCAAAAACACAAGGAAAAAGAGCTTGTAGATTTATTAACAAGTAGAGCCGCCTTGGCCCATGTCTCTACTTGGGTTTGATGTGTGGTGTTTAGGCTCAAGAACGACATTCTGTTCATGTACTAAACAATGAACGTTGTGTCCCCTCCAGTGAAGCCCAACACTTTCCTCAAGAAAAATTAATTCATGAATAGGAGGGATAATTATAAGGTGCCTGGCCCAATTAGATAGCGTTCCCCAACTGTTTATCAATTATAACATGCATCAAGTTTAAAGTCTTTTTGATAAGGTGAAATCTGTATTCTCACTTTTTAAATTTGTAAAAATAAAAGAATAAGATTCACCTCTAATAATATTCATTTAATTGATTGATAAAATTTAAAAATAAATTCTAAAAAATATGTTCAATTCAATATTTGAACCCACTTCGAAAACAAATTAAAACAAACAATAGAAAATGATTAAACTGTTGAATATACGTAAGGTCTGATTTTATATTCAAACTCAACCTAAACAAAATCAAGCATATTTCATCATCCTAACATCTTTATAAGTCTCTTCATATTATTGATTTAAGACTCATAGAATGCTCTCCTAATCTCAATTTTCTCTTAGGTTTTGTTTAATCAAGAAATGATCATTAATTAAACCAATTACTACCGAATAACTTAGAATATGATCTCTAGGTTTAATTTGGCAGTCGCATTACAAAGTGGAAAACAATCAATTAAGCATTAACCTCACACGTTCAGGCTATATAATGTAAGTTATGTTGTTCTTAACAATATGGATCATTAAATGTTACTCATAAGCATCAAAAGTGACGATTACGGATTACATTCAATGTTTTACCAATAGGTTTGAAATACAACAATCAAAATAACATATTAGGATCATTCATCCTAAAATCCAATCAAGTCAACACCAACAACACAACAATCCTAAAGGGAATTATAACCTTAAAATGATAAAAATAGTTTAACTATGATTTTGCGTCGATATTCCTATTGAACCGACATCAAGAAGCTAGTCTTTCATCTCTATTTTTATGCTCCAAGCATGAGCCATCTTCTTTATGCTTCAGTGGTGAAAGAACAAACAAGGAAAACCTAATACCTCTGTTATATTTCATGCTAATACTGTCTCCTCCGCTAGCTACTATTGCCTTAACGTGACAATTTAATTATTGGTGCAATTTACTTTTTCGTGCCCCCTTCTTTTACTATACGTTTTAATTAAAAAGTAGACTATGTGTTTAAGCATTGAATGTACACGTGTTGCGCATTTAACGTAGGAGTACACAATGTCTGTGTTTAACACAGACAGCTACCCTACATGTGCAATGTTGTTTTGGTCCTTTTGCCTCTTACCAGCTGTTACTGTTTCATGCTTAATTTGCTACCGCTTTCTACTCCATTAAGTCAACGTTTTTCCATGGCAAAAACATACCATGTGCATTGTTTCTATGATTCTTCTTCTTTGTGTTCCATTTTTCTTATCTCCCTCATGTCTTTTAATTTTCTTCTTCTTACTTTATGAAGACAAGTAAAAATTAATCTTTGAAAAATGGCCCATAATCATGCTTTCGACTCACTTTAACTTATTTGCTTCCAAATTGTACATAAAATCACAAATGAGTTAATGTGAGTATCTTAAACATTTCTAATGCATTAATCACTAAGTGTAGCATATCAAATGAATCAAAATTTAAACACATATCAGATTCTGTTATAGTGATCAATGAAGGTGACATAGTATCTTAAGCCTAAAAAAAATTGTAATTGTTAAAGATCCATAAACATCTGTGTGCACTAGCTCTAACTTTTCTACCTTCAAAATTTTTCCCATATATGAAGGCTTAATAATTGGACTAAAACTTTTGATTGATAGTTCTAGTAAAAGGCGATTCATAACTAGTGTTACATGAAGTCGCAGGGGAATATAAGTGCATGAGTTCAGCCTTATCACCCTATATTACTTTTATTATCCAATTGCTAGAATTTTTTGATCATATAGAATTTCAACATATTCTACAAGGTGAAAATTGGAAGGCAAATGAACTTTCATAGATAACATCCAGGTTAAAAATGTTAGAAGACTTACTCTATAAGTGTATTTTTGTACAACGAAGGTCACCCATTTATAAGAGAGGGATTTCATTAAAAGTTTTAAAAATTAATAAAGAAGTCACCCACGACTGGTGATTGGAGATCAAGGACTTTTTGGAAAATCTTGGCAGAAAGGTGCCTTTCAAACTTAAGTAACAAGAACTCAATTTTGAGTTAGTTGAAGGAATTTTATTTCTTCAAGGAAATGATGGACCTCTTCTTAGATGCTTTGGGATGCCTAAGGCATTAACAATAATGTCATACGTTCATGAAGGGATATACAAAGAACATTAGTCTAGAACAAAAATGAGATGACTCATACATCAACATGGATATTATTAGCCAACCATCTCGAAAGATTGCATAGCATATGCTAGACGTTGTAAATAGTACCATAATTATAGAAGAATTTAGATAATTCCTGCAATAGAGAATGTGTGGGAGTGTAACCATTGAAGAAAGTTTATCAACTAGATGTAAGCGAATTCATTAAGGAACAAATTATTCATTAATTTGTATTTGCTTAATTAATAACAAGTAATCAAGGAGCTATGTTTATAAGCTATGAAGTTAGAGATTTTGCTGAAGATTATAAAGCAAAATTGTTAAATTTGACTCTATATTATGCTCAGGCTAATGGTCAAGCTAAAGTGAACAAAGTAATTATCCAGATATTAGGGAAAATGTTAAAAGAAAATCTAAGAGGGTGATATAAATTTTTGTCAAAAACTTTGTGGGCATATTGCACTTCTAAGTAAGCTGCCACAGGAATTAGCCCATTTGCCTTGACATATCAACATGATGGTGTTCTCCTTATAAATGTAACGGTTTCATCCTTGAGAGTAGCTAAAGAAAAATACTTTAGGGACTTCTGAGTATTCAAAAGCAATGGTAAAGGAATTAGAAAATTTAGATAAAGTACAACTTTAGGCTTTGAATAATATGATTAATCGAAAAGGAAAGGTGGCAAACATCTATGACAAAGAATTCATAGGTGAGAATTTTGGGAACAGCAACTAGTATGGAAGTTGATCCTACCTCCCAAATAAAAGACAGAGAATGGGGTGAATGGTCATCGTATTGGAAAGGACCATTTAAAATTTATAGAGTTTTAAGTGGTAACACTTACTAGTTATCTATGGAAGGTGGACTTTATGGGCATTTTATTATCAAAAAGTATTTAAAATCTTATGTACATACCCTTCATGAAAAGTATGGGAAATAAGGGATGATATCGAATTCTTGAAATAAAATAACTTTTGAAAATTTTCGAAGGGGTGTAGTAGTTAAACTCTTGAAATAAAATACAGTCGCAGTTGCTTCTATCATAAACAAAAATAGAAAAATTAAACGAAAAATAAAAAATCAACACACGAAATTTGTTATTGTAGTTAGGCATACCTTGTCTATGTCTGTGAGGCCCTTACATAGCTTAATACTTTTACTAACAATAATAGTTTTATACAAAGCCTTACTGAGCCAACTCATTCAACCCTTGATACTATCTTTCATCCTCACAACCTGTGAAAGTATTTTACACCTAATAATATGACCAGCTTGTGCTAATCTTAACAGAATATTTTCTTAACAATGTTTAATGATAAAAATACGAAATAAACAACTTATGCAATTGAAATAACAACCAGTATAAGCAAAGACATTTGAGAAAGAAAGCAATTTCCCTAACAATGAGCTTCGTCAATAAAAGAATGAGGAATTTTCCATCAAAGGAAGCTGCTGTGAAGCTTCAATATCGTTCTTAGAACATCTCATGCACAGTAGCTGAAAAATCACCAACGAAAGAAACATCTTTCCACTAAAAATGTTACAAACTATGAAGCTGTAAAAACACCAAGACTACTGGAAGTTTTTCACACAAAACCCACTATCATCGATATCCCAAAAAATCCCTCACAATGGATAGAAAAAGCAACCCAATCTGTGTTTCTTCACTGAAACATTGCAAATAATGAAGCTGCAAAATCCATAATGCCTACTGGAATTTTACATACACCACCACCATCCATATTGGATATCACAGCTTGAACTCTATGTAACATTGCTATTCCATCTATTGTAGCCATTGTTTAGGTGATAAGTACTTCAATCAATCATCCATCCATACAAAACTAAGCAAAGGTCTTTTCTTAACACTTATTCATTCAAATAAGGAATTCATTAGCGGAGGATTCATTGTAGATGAATAGATATGGCCAGCCCCACCTTATGCAAGTGATGTCACCTTAGATATGAATCTAAC
This sequence comes from Erythroxylum echinodendron, assembly GCA_027575705.1. Taxonomy (NCBI): domain Eukaryota; kingdom Viridiplantae; phylum Streptophyta; class Magnoliopsida; order Malpighiales; family Erythroxylaceae; genus Erythroxylum; species Erythroxylum echinodendron. The sequence continues at coordinate 7,267 of JANZXR010032949.1, read as the reverse complement.
AACATTTTGCGTTTCAGAATTCAAAGCGTACACTCCAAGAAAAATTATATTTAGACCATCCAAAGAAAACTCAACACCAAAACGGCTTTACCTAGGTGATATTATTCTCAAAAATGTTTGTGACATATAGATCTTCATATAATCAGCTCATAAAACATATCCCTATTTACCCTAGAAATCCCAGCTGCTAAGTTATACAAAACTCCTTTCCGATATTGACAATATTTAGTCCAATACACATGTGAAACCCAGCCACATTACAGTTGCCATAATCATTTCAAATTCTAGAAAATTTGTTTCCTTTGATAACCATTATCCCAAAATAGGATATCTATTAAATCCCATCTTGATTAGGATTTTAACCTTATCAAACTTATTTTAAAAGTTCAATTATCAAATAATGTCAAAATTAAATAATAAGATATATAACATATATCTTAACATTCTCTCCCTTTTTGGCATTATTTTGCATATATTTAAAACTCCCCCTAAAGGACATAATAAGACATATAAATATCAAATACACAATCCATAATATAACTCCCCTTTAAGTAGTTAACTAGATCTAAACACAATCAATTATCCAAAACAAAGTAAAGTAAAAACAGATGTTCCAACATAGTCTTCTCCCCCTTATGAAAAAAGATGCCAAAAAGTAAGACTAATAGTCTCGAAGATACCTTGAATTATCCCCCTAAATTGAACAAGCAGCAAAAATAATCATATATCTTCCCTTTGGGACAAATTCCAAAACCAAGAATGCCTTCAATGCGATCAATCTTAGTGAATAAAGAAGCATAAAAATCAGCAGTAGATGCAGACGAAGAATCATAAGAATACTAAGATGACAATTTACCATTAGTCAAAGCACTAGCCAACATATCGTTACTTACATCAAAGCCATCTGTATATGACTAATTAAATTCAAAAGGCCCAAAAATAAATTCAATGAATCATAATCAAACGTAATCAATCTCTTCCTTATATAAACCATATGAACACAAATTGCTCAAATTCATATAGCCCACGATATAAAGAGAAACTAAGATAAACTTGAGAAAGCCAAATCATAGAAATTTTGAATCTTCCTACAGATATCCATTCAAGCATCAACATATTCTTGACATAACTCTCTAAATCAACATTTAGAAGAAAAAATTTCAAATCATCAAGGAGAGCCTCAATCTGACATCAAATATACTACTCAATAAGTAAGGAAAACTCCGAACACACTCCGATCACTTGAACTTTAAAAAACCCATAAAACTCAAAAAACTTAGATGTTAACTCCTTCTAACAACATCAAAATATACTTCAAAAATGTAAAGTACACAATCGCTGTGCCCCTCGAAGAAATCCAAACCTGGACTTATTCCTTGTCACATTAACTTTGTCATCAGATGGCTGATTAGTTTCTCCCTCAGAAGTAACTAACAGATCCTATGTCTGACCAGCTTCTTTAACAATAGTAACCAACTGTGAATCTAGAAAATTTCTTATTTTTCCTTCACTACATCTTTGTACTTGCAATTGATCCTTTCTAACCCAAGTATATTTGTGTAACATAGGCTGTTAATAGAAACTTAATTAAGAGTGTCTAGATTTTTGGTTTTGAGCCCTTTGAAATATCATTTGTAACAACTTATAACATTTTAGCCTTATGTGCTTGATAACCCACCAAAGTGACATATAGGTATAAACTTTCAATTTTTCATTGAGATTTCTCCTTAGATAGATTTGATTGCACTACTTTTCTCATGATTAGACTTAGAGAATTCACCTTTATAGCCAATGCCTTAAAGGTCTCCTTTAATCTTTCCAATTTTCATGAACTTTTCTAACTTTTTGGTGCCTCCATTTAACATTCTTATTCCTTTTTCTGTACTAACCAGCTTCAATTTTGTTTTTTAAGCTCATTTATTGTAGATAACAACTTCTCTAAATCTTGAATGATGTTCTTCATAGAGGAGTTTTCCTTCTTTAGTTTTTCATTCTTCTTACATGTTTGCACCTATTTTGCATACATTAATTCATAGGCTTGATAAATATCCTCCTCTTTATCATTTGAATTCTTATCATCTTTTTCATAATCTAAAACTAATTTTGAGTTGATCCATCTGTGATTTTCTAGAATGTTTGAGCTATTTTACTTATGATTTTATCATTGGTTTCTTTCTTCTTGGTTACTGTTAAGCAAGTAATTGGACTTTTGCTATATAAAGCAACTATCGTAGCATTACTTACAAATTTTTCTTCACTACCATATTCATTTTCAGATTCATTCTCACTCCAAGTGCTAGTATAGGACTTCCCTTTTCTCTTCTTAAAAGTACTAACACATTCGTCTTGCACATGTCCAAAGCCTTGACACTCATGACAATGAATTTTCTTCACTTTTCTTTCACCCTTTTGAGTTTTAGCTTCTTGTTTAAAGTTGTTGTTCAATGAACACCCACCGTTCTACTTAAAATTGGATCTATCCTTCTTACTGTGTTTAAACACTTGCTAAAATTTCTTGTCAATAACTTTATATCCTCATTCTCATCGGATTTTTCTCCTAAGACATTCACGGCTTTTCCAGCCTCATCTTGTGATGCCAATCCTTTATTCTTCTCCCGTTCATCTCTCAACAAATTCATCTCATAGTTGGTAAGAATCCCAATTACTTTATTCAAAGACAATTCAGTGATATCATGGGCTTCTTAGATGGCTATAATTTTTGGTATAAATCCCGAAGGCAGTGATATCAATGTCTTCTTAACAAGTTTTATATTTGAATACTTCTTTCTAAGTTGATGTGTTTGGCTTTCTATGTCACGCAGTCTCTCATAGAAGTCTCCAAAAGCTTCACTCTCATCTATCCTCAGCTCTTCAAATCTTATAGCCAACATCTGAAGTTTCGAAGCTATCACAGATTTTGAACCTTTATGTATAGTTTGTAAAGTTTCCCATGCTTCTTTTATTGATTCACAGGCTAATATTATAGCAAAGCGACCTTCATCAACTGCACTGAAGATGACGTAAAGGGCTTGAGAATTTCCAAACCCTCTCTCTTGTTCAACCTTTGTCTACTCAGATGTATCTTTAAGCACCATTTCTCCCTTTTCATCATTCATCACTGTATATGTCCAGCCACTTAAAACCGAGTTCCATTCTTTTATTCCTTGTGCCTGAATGACTCATTCGTGATTTCCATGTAGGATAATTTGAACCATCTAACAACGATGTCCTAATAATTGATGCCTTTTCTCTTATAGACATAATTGTAAAACATGGATCTGTAGCAACTTGATGCACCAAGTTCTAATTCGGTGACCTACTTTGATACCAATTGAAAATTTCCAAAAGGGTGTCGTGTTTTCGTAAAAACTTTTGGATCACTCGTAGTTGTTGCTAGCAAAAGAGAAAACAAAAAAATAAACGTTAAATAACAAATCAACACATGAAATTTATTAACGTAGTTCGGCACATCTTGCTTATGTCTGTGGGCCCTCACCCAACTTAATACTTTCACTAATTACAATAGTTTTATACAAGGCCTTATTGAGATGACTCACTCAACCCTCGATACTATCCCTCATCCTTATAACCCATGAAAGTATTTTAAACCTAATAACATGTCTGACTTGTGTTAGCCCCAACAGAGGATTTTCTTAACAATGTTTAATAATAATGATATGAAATAAACAACACAAGTGATTAAAATAACAAAGAAGATAAACCAAGACACTTGAGAGAGAAAGCAACTTCCCTGAGCTCTGTGAACGAAAGAATGAAAAGATATACATCAAAGGAATCTATTGTGAAGTTTCAATATCGTTATTAGAACATCCCATGTACAGCAACTGAAAATCACCATTAAAACAAACATCTTTCCACCAAAAATAATACAAACTATGAAGCTGCAAAAGCACAAGACTTCTAGAAGTTTTTCACACAAAAACCACTATCATTGACAACCTAAAAAATCCCATACAATAGATAGAAAATGTAGCTAGCCAATTTGAAAATTCACCAGTAAAATAAATGTTTTTTTACGGAAACGTTGCAAACAATAAAGTTGTAAAATCTATGACGCCTACTAGAATTTTATACACACCACCATCTAAACCGATCATCTATCCATACAAAACTAAGTGAATGTCTTTCTTAACACTTATTCATTCAGATAATGACTCCATTGATAGAGGATTTGTTGTCGATGAGTAGATATGGCCAACCCTACCTGATGCAAGTGATGTCACCTTAGATATGAATCTAGCAACCGCTTGCATTTCAAGATTCAAAGTGTCCACTCCAAGAGAAACTGTATCAAGACCATCCAAAGAAAACGCAACACCAAAACGGTTCATCCAAAGTGATGTTATTCTAAAAAAAGTTTGTGACAGATAGATCTTCACATAATTAGCTTATAAAACATATCCCCTTTTACCCTAGAAATCCCAGCTTTCAAATCATACAGAACTCCTTTCCAGAAATGACAATATTCAATCCAATACACACTTGAAACCCAGCCATATTCCAATTGTCATAATCTATTCAAATTTCATTATATTTGCTTCCTTATATAACCATTATCCCAAAATAGGATATCTATTAAATCCCATTTTGATTAGAATTTTGACCTTATCAAACTTACCTTGAAAGTCCAATTATCAAATAATGTAAAAATTAAATAATAAGATATATAACATATATCTTAACAACTTTAAATTAACATTCAAAAATAAAAGTTCAAATTCTCACTCGGAACTAGCCAAAAATTAACAAGCTGGATGATATCAACTTGCATTGTTTAAAATCATCCTCTTTTTAAGCTTCTACTAACGTCCCTCTTGATTCTAAAACTAATCCAATTATAACACATCCATTTTCTTGTCCTATGTATAAAGTTGAGTGCTGCAAAGCTTGTCAGATATTATGTGATGACAAGAATTTTTGAGGACTTAAGAATGGAAGCTTTCGGGTATTGTCATATTGATTTTAAATGGAATCGAAAGGTTTTGAGAATGAAAGATAATAGATTCAAATGGCAAATTTAGGATAGTTGCAAACTGGAGGCTTTAGGGATGAGTGAAACTGGAGACTTTTCTTCCCATACCTTTGGAAGCTTTTAACTTGAGATGAAAAAACCTTAGAATTGTAAATATTTCTTATTCTTTATTTTCTCTTATTTTATAAAATTATTTTAAAATAAAATAAAATACTAATTAAGAATACATGTGTTACATTTCACTTTACCAAAGTTAATAAAAAAAAGAATACTATTTTAAAAAGATATTTTTTACTTTTTATTAGTATTATAAATTTGAATAAAATTTAAATTTTACCCTTAAGGCTATGTTTGGTTGGACGTAAGGTTTTTAATGGAACGAAATGGAATGGAATGGTTTATAATGGAATGAAGTGTAAATGGATGTAATATTAGAAAATTGTTGTTTAGGAGGGATGGAAGGGTTCATAATATAATATAGTGAAATGTTGTTTGGATGAAATGTAATATGGCAGTGTAAAGTTGTTATATCATTTTACATTCCATCCTAAACACCACAAATCAGAGGTTTTTCATTTTTAATGTCTAAGATGAAAGAAGATGTAATATGAAACTCTCCTTTTCTATCTTATTCCATTTCATTCCATTATAGACTCTCCTCCCAAACGATGGAATAATATTACATTCCATTTCATTCCATTATTTGTGTATGAACCCATTGGGTATTGTGAAAGGATGATTTTAATGCAGTCATTGAATCGTTTAATTGCATACCCATTGCTAGAATTTCGATATAATTCGTAATTGTTATATTGAAATTCATATGTAGTGACTAATGATTCGTAATCATTAGGGATAACATGTCCTAGGTTAAATGACACATTGTATGTGGTTGTTTCCTTAATTAATCAGTTTTCTTAATTCATAATGCTACTGTTTAATTAAATCTAGAGATCGTATCCTAGGTTATTTAGTGGTTAGGTTTAATTAATGATCGTATCTTGATTAAACAAAACCTAAAAGAAACTCAGGTTAATTATTAACCCACAATTAATAGTTGCTAGGAGAGTTTTAAGAACAACAGATCATTGAAATATGTCTAATTAAGGTGTACGTGAGATTGAACTAAAGAACTGGGTTCCTACCGAATTCCCTGCTTTTATCAATTCTCACATGTTTTCTTTATTTTGTTTTTATTAGTCTACCTTTATTTTATTTTTTATTTCAAAATCCACAACCCCCTTCCTTCCTTTATCATCAATTAATTTTATTTCATAAGCTATCCGAATACTCCCTTTGGGATCAACCTAGACTCACCACTACTACAGTAGTAGTCTAGTTATTTTATTTTGAATAGCATTATAATGCGCCGGTCAGGATGAAATGAGATGTAATATGAAACTCTCCTCTTTTATCTCATTCCATTTCATTCTATTATAAACTCTCCTCCCAAACGATGGAATGATATTACATTATATTCCATTTCATTAATAAATCCCCATCCAAACATAGCCCATGTGAGCTTTTTGTTATTATCAAAAGTAAAAAAATATTTTTTTACTTTTAATTATTATTATAAATTTAAAAAAATTAAATTTAAAACTTACCCTTAAACAAATTGAAGTAATTAATTTATAATTTTGATTTTAACTATTAAACATTTTAAAGTTTAAAGTTTTATGTTAGCATATATTTTATAGGCTCCAATCAATTGTTGTTTTTGTTTTAATAAAAACAGGCTAATGATATGATCCCTAATAAGATGCTTATGGTCCACTATCATTGTGATCCCTATTATACTTAAGTACTTTATATCGTTAGTGTGGTTAATAGTGTACGCCTAACCCTAAGGCCCATAATGGGCAGGCCTAGGATTATTAGCTGTGGCTATGTTCCCACTGCACTTCCTATTTATACACATGTATAGCACTTGTATACTTTCTTGACATAGTTTGCCAAATTGAGAACTACACTTTCTAAAAAGATCGGAGTTGTGGTGGAAGCCCTAACTGTCACCAAACACAATTTGACGTTCATGTCTTCAAAAAGTAAGTATCTATGTTCCCTATCACGAAATTAATCTATCCTCTTGGCTTCTTACATTTCGTATCAGAGCAGCAGAATTATGTGGTAAGGAATATGATAATTATTGTTGATGATTGAGAATTAGGATCATAATTTCCACTTTTATTTGATCATATATATGATTTTTTTGTTAATGTAAATTCATAAAATTGATTCATAAAACTTTATGGCTTTTGTAGATCCTAATCT
>JANZXR010032869.1:0-14311 GCA_027575705.1 Erythroxylum echinodendron | reverse complement strand
ACATATTCATCAATGTAACATAAATCATGGTCATAATATATGTTGCATTAATTAAATCCACATAATTAAAATAAATAAGGACTACGAATAAAGTAAATCCCAATGATAATTGTGGTTGCTAGGATAAAAAAATTGTTTTAGCCAATGGTCCAAGCTTGAGTGAACTGCTGCCTTGCGTCTCCTTTCCACCAGCCTCACGTTGATCTCCTAGCTTCTAATGTGTTTCTCTATCAGCTGACTTATTTTTTATCGCCACCAACCAACAATGTTGTTTCTCCCTAGCTGCTTACGACTTCAAGCCTAGCATCAACATGTGTCTTCTAATTCTCCCTAGCTGTCACGTCTTCAAGCCACCAACATGCATGTCTTCTTTGTTTTTTATTTTCACCAGCTGGAACGTTTTTATCTCCACTAGATCATCACGTCTCTACTCCACCAGCTGCTCATATCTCTACTCCACTCTCTCCTTCTGTTTTCATTTTCTTTTTTTTCTTCCCAAATCATGCACTCTACTCTCCTATTATTGTCCAGACCTCTCACGTCACTCCCCACTCACGCTACTCTCTTTATTTTTTTGTTTTCGTTCCTCCCTTCCCAGACCATGCATGCTACTTATCTTCTCTAACGATGCACTAGGCCTCCTCTTGTTATTATTTTTCCTCTCTAGAGCATTTACGTCACTCACCTTTCTATTCCCAGACCACTCACGCTACTCACTTCTCTTCCCCAACTGTCACTCACGCTCTCTTCTTCTCTCCTTGAGTTTTCGTTTTCTCCTCGAGATCACCACTCGTACTCCTCTTCTGCTCTTATTTTTACCACTCACGCTACTCAGTTTTCTTCAACAATGCACACTTCTAGATCACGTACAGAAGGAGAGACCAAACTTGGTCCGTTCCTTGAATGATTGAAAAAAACAAAAAAAACACTCCCCTTGTGGAAGTAGCTGCAAGGTAATAAAATCAGAGGAGCGTTTCTTGTGTTCTCCCCCTTATCGCCTAGATGCCATCTACTTTATTTGCTGTCTTAGCTCTCAAAGAAAAGGAAAGCTCCTAGTCCATAAGGGTTGTGCGTCAGCTCCTTTCTTTTAGCAAAAATGAATGGAGATGTGTTGTTGGAGGCTAGCTGTAAGTGGGGGCTGTAGCATGGTGGAAGCATGGAGCTTGTGTTAATGGAAGTGAAAGCTGAGTTGGTGGGGGCTGCTGTGGATGGAAGTAGCTATTTCATTAGAGTGAAATAATGAATTGTGGGGCTGATGTTGTCTCTTGTTGTGCTGAAGCTTAAAAATTGTGTTGAATCTGTAGCTTGGGAATTTATTTCTCTTGAATTCCGGCTCAGAAAAATCTGTAATTGTTCCCAAAAAATCTGTCCATGAGTCAAAAATTTAAGTATAAAATTTCAGAATTTTTGGCTAAACTAATCTCGAGATAAAAATCCCACAACGACTAAAGGTCAAGTATGCCAGAAACCTAGAATTTGCTTCTTTTGAAAGCTTTTCTTACTTTAGGCTTTTAAATGTTCCTAATTTAATAAGTGCCTAAAATTAGAACAAATAACTCTTAATTGGTGCATTTAATCATTAAATGGACAAGAGTTTAGCAAAATATAAATCTAAAATCAACATAAAATGCTCATTAACAAATATATAACTAAAATGAAATTTATATAAAAAGAACTCATGGTAGGACTTTTTCTTGAAATAAACAAACAATAATAAAATTTAAAATAGCACAAATAGGGGCCAAAAAATCAAAGAATTACACTTATGATTTATCAAAAAAAATTTTGGCCATCACTTGTAAATGTCACGGCCATGAAATAAAAATGTCACAGCCGTGACAATTAATCCAAAATCTCATGGCTTGTGACATGAAAATGTCACAGCCGTGACATTAAAGAAAAATAGTTCATAGGCATGAGTGAACAATGCATGGGTGGGAGAGAGGAAAATTAAGGAGTCACGGGGGCGAGGGAATAAACGCATAAGGGTGATAGGAGTAAATAAAGAAAAGAGTCGTGACATTTTATGAATAGTGGCAGAAATTCAAGGATTCGTCACGATCGTGCTTAAGCATGATCACAACTTTCTGAAAAATTTAAAATTGTACTTTCCAAAAAGATTGGGATTGTCGCGATCGTGCTCTAGTCGCATACATTCTCACTTCAAACCATCAAAACTTTCAATCTAGAAATCCAAAATTTTCAAATTTTATGTTATTAGAAAGCTAAAATAACTCTTCTGTTAACAACATCTATATATCGATAACTATTGACTATAACCAAAAGACCCGAATCCAACATATTAAATCCACACATACTAAAATCCCCTTAACACAATTTACTTTAAAGTCAATCCATCCAAAATCCATCACAAAATAATAATTTTATTTCTATCCATATTGACATTTTAACAGAATAGAACATTTTATACATATTCAAAAGAGAAAATCTTCATCCCTTCATTCATTCATTTCTCATCAAGACAAAGTCTCACCTCTATAATACTAAAAGGATTATACATAACTTCAATTATATGTATTAAGAGTTAGCACAATCGTATAGTCTAAAAATGCAACATCAATGCATAATTTCAAAGCTACCCAAGGTATTCAAACTAACTTAGTTACAAAAGATAATCAAAATTCTTGGAGTCTGCCAAAGTTGCAAGGTTTAATGATCTGCTTGTTTTTCACTTGAAGTGTGGAAAATAATGGGATGAGCTGGATAGATCAATGGTGAATACGCTAATAGCAAGCAATAACGAACCACACACAATCAAGTATATATATACACATACATATATATATATATATATGTATGTATGTATATATATATATATATATGTATATATATATATACATATATATATATATATGTATATATATATGTATGTATATATATATATACATTCAAATTTTGAGACTCTCACATATACCTAAACACATTATCACATAATTCAGCTCGTATTTTTCATTCAGTCATCACAAAATATCATTCAAATGTGTTCCATATTCAACAATTTAAGATGTGATGCACAAACAAATTGACTCGAGAGAATTCCATGAAATAAAATGGAAAAAACCAAAGTTTATATCATGAACAGAATGAGTCCATTTTCTAGAGCTCAAATGCCACAAATAGGTAGCCGGGAGAAGAATTTAGGTCAATGTGCACTTGATTAATAGAATGGTTTCCTTCTTACCTACATAAACAGATTTCAGATGCATAACACATTTCACAGCATATTCATATTCTTCATCCTTCTTAAATTTTTCTATTTTGCATCAATACTAAAATGCAATATCTTTTATAATAAACATGATATCATATTTGTAACATCCCGTTCCCATACTAAGGATTATATGTGAGATCAAATAGAGATTAAGAAAAAAATGCATTTCATGCTCATGCATAATGTTAGCATACATACATGTGAATATTGATTCTTGCATACTAAAATGATTGTACATGTGTTCATTGACATTTTTTGGGTATAATTGCTCTATAAATGTGATTATATTTGTAATTGTCAATTGTATATGTTAAGAATTGATTTGGAAAGTATATTTATTGACTTAGAATTTTTTTTGAAAATTTGAGAATTTTCTGAAGTTTAGGGATATTTTTGGACTAGAAAAATGCCAGTGGCAGAACAATTGATGGAAAGAAGTAGAATTAAAAGTTAAATGGAAGTGAAAATTTTTATAAATGACTTTGGAATTTAATGAAATATGTCATTGAAATTTGGGAGGAAATTGGAGTAGGAATTGGAATCAAATGGACTAGCTTATTAAAAGATCAAGAAGAGACCTTGAATGTCACTTGTCACACCAATTATATCCCACGATCTTTTTAAGTGAATGACCAGCTCATTTTGATCTTTCACTTATCATTTTCTTCTCCCTTTGTAAGTTCTTCCATATGCATCTTCTTCATTTCTTCTTTTTCTACATTCACGATCCTTACTCTCTACCTTCATAACCTTGATTTTTGTTAACAATAAAACCACCCACTTCAAGATCCTTGTTTTTCTCTTCATCCTGCCATAAAATGACCCGAATCACTCCGTGAATGATTATGATCATGTGATACATGGGAAAGCTAGGGTTAGGTGATTTTTGAAGATCTTGCAATAAATAAGTAAGTTAAAAGCTTTACTCTTCTTGATTTGTTGAATGAAGCATGCATAATGATGGTTAGAGGGCATATGATCATAAGATGGTGTTATGTATGTTGATGTGAATGAGAAAACCTAGGTATGTTCATGTCTTGCTTTTACATGTATGATGATTAATGATCCATAAGTTGTTATAGAGATGATTTATAGTTAGAACGAATCCTTAATGGATGTAGAAAGATGTGTAGCAAAAATTATTTGTGAATGGATATTGTTATGTTCTGTTTTTGATGGATAAAAACATGGATCATTGGTTGTTCTAGACATGGATTGGATTGAGATTTGAAGTTAAAGAAAAGGCAAGTGTAGTTTCTTGAAAAGGGAAGAAGTAGGATGAAAGTTTAGAGATAAAATGTTAATGGTGCTTAAAGTGTGCTAGAAAAATGTTAGTTGTAACATTTTCTATTGATTATGCATCTGTAATTTAGTCATAATTTGTTTTGTAGATATCCAAATGAGGTGATAATTGATTTTTACTAAAGTAGAGACATATAACTACATTTTTTGTGAAGACATCAAATTCAAATTTTGTCTTTAAGAGCTTCGAATTTTGAGTTGAAGTTGAGTACTGGGTGTAAGAAAAAGTGCAGAAAAACTGGATACATAATAGTTTTTTTTTCTATATTGATGAATGAACGTGAATTTCCCTAGGAGTTTTTGTGATGAAATAAAATTAGTATAGAGCTAAAGAAAGGGAGTAATGCGGTATCTTGAAATGGGAAGAATTAAGGTAATAATTAGAAGTGAAATGAAAGTGGAAATCAAGGTGAATATGTGTAGGAAGTTGATGATGAATGTGTATATATCTATATGTTTTGTTATTAGTGTTCATGATCAATCATGGACTATAAATTTGTTTATGGATAATATTGAGTTGAAATTGAGTTAGAATGATGCAAAAATTCAGAGAAATTAAATTAGACATGATAGACTTAAGGTAGTGAATGTAGTAAGTAAAGAGTTAGAATCTGGAAAATGTGATGCAGTTTGATATACTTTGGGGCAAGAGGCATAACTTTTTCTGTAGAACTCTGATTAAGGTGATTTAGGTATGTTTTTAAAGAGGACTTCTAGATCTATAATTCTATAAAGATACTGAGAAGTGATTGTGATTTATAGAGGTTCTAAAATTCAATTTTCTATAAAAGACTCGTAAAGGTCCGTTTAGCGGACATGATGTCCCTTGAAACAGACATGACCGAGGCTGGAAAGCTGAAATACCCAAGAAGTCTACCCAGTAGGCATGAAGTCTGCCTAACAAACATGTACGGGGTCAATTGGTCTTAATTAAGGCTTAAATGGGACTTGGAATGAACCTAGAATGATGCCTTGATTAAGTGACTAATGTGTGATGTGTTTGAAGTGATAATTGGGGTTGTAACTTAGTGAATGAATGGATAATATCAAAGTACCAAAGGCGTGAGTATAATGGGAATGAAGATGTGCATATGATTATAGTTATGATCTAAAGGAGTTGAGTAATATGTATTAAGTAAATGTGAATGAGAATTGAGTATTATGAGAGCATATAATGTTAGAAAAGAGATGACAAGAAATTAGATTATGACATTATAAGAACTAAATGTTATTGAGGTATAAGCTTAAAAATAAGCTAGACACATATAAAGGGTAAATATTGAATGGTGAACTTAGAATGATCAAGTACAAATGAAGTATAAACCTAAGTTCAATTAGACATATATGAATTATGGAATGAGAATGAGCATAAGATGTGAATTTAGATAATATACCCGGGATTGTCATTGAGCATGCATTATACACAACACATATACATATGTGTGTGATTGAGTGTTCATATGCTTGTGTAATTAATAATGTGTGTAAATGTGTATTTTATAATTTTAATACACAGGATACAATGTTCGCATTCAAACATTTCTAGACATGGAAGTTAATGTTAATCTGGAGCGTACTGTGAATTGACCTAGATGGTCTTATTTTATTGTTTGTTCTGATTTCAATTTCTCATTGAATGACTACGGTTATGATTATTATGCAATGTGAATATGATTGATATGAATTTGATTTGCTTATGTTGATGCCAAAAAATGAAGGTCCAACACTTGATGCATGAATATGATATTGAAGTACTACGTATATGTGAATGTGACGAAATAAATGTTGCCCAACAATTATGTTGGATGTCGGACTAAGGTCCGATGATAAATGTGATCTGAATGTGAATGTGCAGTCATGTGATTAACTGAGTATATAATAATATGATGCATTCCATTACATGAATGCATGAAACATAAAGGCAGTTGTGACTAGAGTAGCCACCGAAAAGGAACTTAAAGCTCAGAAAGAATATAAGAGCCAAAGGCTCACTATTTAAAATGAGCCCGATATCCCCAACAGATATGGGACAGTTATTAATGAGCCCGATATCTAGAATGGATATAGGACAGTTGTATGCACTTGGTCATAACAAATAACAAATTGAAAGTGAGGTTCATAAGCATTACATATGCATTTGATGTGAATGATGTGAATAATTTCACTGATTTTTTAATGTGAGATATGTTTCAAGTGAATGTGAAATTATATGACTATGTGAACTGTATGTATTATGTGATTGAGTGAGCCATCGACGATGGTCACTTATTGAGTTTGCAAAACTCACCCAAAATTTGTAATATTTTTTAGGCTCAAAAGAGTTACCCCGTTAGGCTAACGAGAATACAGACATTACGTTCGAGTAAGATTTTGTACTTACTCCATTATATTTTGTTTCATCAAGTACACATAATCATATCTAGAATGGTCATTTATGAATATAATGGAGTATGAGAATCCACCTCTAGCATTTGTGGACATAAGGCCACATACATTTGAATGTATTAATTCTAGTAACTCACTAGCACATTGTCCCTTTCCCTTAAAGGGTAGTTTGTTCATCTTTCCTAATAAACAAGATTCACAAGTTTCATATGATTCATAATCAAAAGGATCTAAAAATCCTTCTTTATGCAATTTTGTGATTCTAGTTTCATTGATATGACCTAACCTATAATGCCATAAATAAGACGGATTTTGGTACTTAATTTTCTTTTCTTACTATTTATATTAAGAATTGGCCTTTCAAGATCTAACTAATACAAACCATTTGTAAGTAATCCACATCCATTATATATATCATCTTTATAAAAAGAACAACTGTTATTCTTAAATACAAATACAAATTCATTCAAATCCAAATAAGAAATAGAAATGATATTTCTTGTAGTTATCAAGTTTTAATACAAGGCCAAAAGGAAAAGTTAAACTACAAGCTCCTATAGCTAATGCAGCAACTCTTACTCCATTTCCTACTCGCAGGTCCACTTCACCTTTCTTCAACGATCTACTTCATGTTAACATTTGTATGTTATTACAAATATGAGAACCACATCCAGTAACTAATACCCAAGTGTTAGCCTCGAGTCTCACTTCAAATTTGGGACAACTACGTGCCAAAAATTGGGGAAATTTTAATAAAATAAAAATATATAAATAAAATAAAATTAAGTTAAAAAATATTAATCCTTAGATTCTGCCGAAGCTTTTGCAAGGTTCACTATTAATTTGTTGATTCTTGCATCTGAAGAGTGGAAAGATAATGGGGTGAGCTGGGAAGCTCAGTAGGTAATACGGTTATAGCCATTAGCAATGAACCACACATCCAACAACAAATATATACTTAAATTTATATCACATTTAAATGTACATTATCCACGATTCATGCTCACAACTTATGTATATGTTTGTTGGTTTATGTGTGGTTCATCGATAATGGCAATAACTGTATTACCTACTGAGATTCTTAGCTCACCGTATTATCTTTCCACTTTTTAGTTGCAAGAATCAGCAAATTAATAGTGAAACTTGTAAAAACTTCGATAGAATCCAAAGATTAATATTATTTTGTAACCAAGTTAGTTCAGAAACCTTTGGTACTTAGAAGCATATCAGGCATGAGCATTCGTGATTGAAATTTTTGTATTATGCTACTAATATGACTTTTAATATGTAATTGAAGTTATGTATAAACTTTGCAACATCTGAGAGATAAAACTCTGTCATGTTGAGAAATGAATAAAAGAAAGGTTGAAGAACTTTTTTTGTATATGTGCATAAAACTTCTTTTATGTTGATAATATTGTGTTGGGAATAAAACTGCTAGATGTTTAAAGGATTTGAATAGATTTTTCTGAAGCAATTGGTTATGTTGAGAGTTTTTTATGTATGGTTTTGATTGTTTGATTCAAGTCTTTCATTTTTCTGTCAAGACGAATATTGACAGATGAGAGGAACAAGAGAATAAGGGGGTGAAAATGTGTTCTGAAACTTCAATGAATAAACTTTATTGATCAAGGAAGAATTTGACAAAATTGTCTTCATAAAAGTTATAGATTTTTCTCTTAGCTTTACAACGACATAAAGCTTATAATTTTTAGATTTCAGGATTGAAAGTTATGAAGTGTGTTTCTACAGTAGGAAAGTCACGATCGTGCATAAGCAAGATCGCGACAATCCCAAACCTTTCAGGAATGTCGTGATTGTGCACAAGCACGATCGTGACCAACCAATAAAGTCATGATTGTGCACAAACACGATGGTTAGAAGTAGCTTTCCAGCTACTAATCACCAAGCACGATCGCGACACCCCCTCTCTCTCACGGGTGTGAGAGAGAAAAGTCACACTCGTGAATTTTCCTCTCTTCTCCTTCTTTTTAATTTGTTAATTCGTAAGTATATATTTTTGTCCGACTCCCACTCCAATTTATTTTCATTTATATTTTATTTTATGCTATTATTATTATTATTTGTTTATTTCAAAAAATCCCACCATGAATTCTTTTTATTTTATCTTTATTTTATTTTAGTTATATTTTTTATTTTATTAAAATTCCCCAATTTTTGGCACGTAATCGTCACAAAATTTGAAGCGAGACCCGAGGAAAATAACACAACCATACGAAATTCATAATATATCTTATTAAACTCCAAAAATTGCTAATTCATGAATTCTAACTTATATTCATGCTTGCTAATTTAATAAAATAAATTCTAAAAAAATTCGGGGTCCAACACCAGGTATGTGGAATAGAAGTAGAAAGATTAATCCCAATCATAAATGTACTTGAAGAGACATCTTCCTTAAGCTTCTTACATTCAGGCTAGCAAGATAAGATGGGCAATTCCTCTTCCAATGTCCTTTGACTCCGCAATGAAAACATGTGCCTTTGTCATTGCTCTTCTTCTTAACACCTCCTTTGGCCTTTAATACATTACTAGAAGTCCTATGTTTCTTGTTCTTATTCTTCTTAAAGCCCTTTTCTTGCTTTGAGAATAATCAAAAACAAGTACAGAACTGGGTTCCTTTTTAAGGCACCCTTTCGCAGTCTTAAGCATGTTCAACAATTCATGCAATGTCATGTTCTTCTGGTTCATATTGAAGTTCATAACGAACTGTAAAAAGCTAGAACTTAGAGACTGCAACACCAGATCAATGTTTAACTTGTGGTCCATTACAAAACTTAATTGGGCTAATTTTTCAATATACCCAATCATCTTCAGCCCAAGTAGTTTGACTGAAGATCCTTCTGTCATCTTGCATTGAAACAGTGCCTTAGAGATTTGATATCTCTCTAACCTACTTTGTGCACCAAATAACTCCTTGAGATGTAGCATCATAGTAGGTCCATCCATGTTCTCATTCTGCCTCTGAAGTTCAAGAGACATGCTAGCTAACATCACACAGGTAGCTTGTTTAACGTCATCAACATAATGTTGATATTTCCCTAATCTTCATCAGTTGCATTTGAACAAGGTTCTGATGGAGCAGGAGTATCAAGAATGTCTAACTTCTTTTCTTGCCTACAAACTATTCTTAAGTTTCGTAACTAGTTCAACAAGTTAGGCCCATTCAGCTTGTTAGCATCCATGTTGCTCCTGAATGTCAGGTTGGTACTCATCTTTAGATTCAATAACCCAAAAAAAACATAAAAGGAGCAAATATTAGTTTATATCTAAAATCAAATAAAATAAGGACTTTAAAGTTATTTGATTACTCCTACTATTTTATTCAAAATAATAGTCCTCACTATTAAATCAAGAAATTATCAAATAATTTCCTAAAGGGCTAGGATCCTATTTAAAATTAATTAATCCTGGTTTGCTCAACAAACTAACTAAATTTAAATTAAGAAGAAAACTATTTTTCAATCACATCTTATATGACTCCTAGACCCATTAAGTGACAACTCTTTGCTAAGATATGTCATTTATATTATTCCTAACCCTGCCTCCAAATCTATATGATCATGAGTTTGCTCATCCAAATTATACAAATTTAGGTAAGTAGGATCCATTAATTCAAGATAAAACAAATCAGGGTTAAAGTGACCGTGAGTTTACACAATAAGCTAAGCAATAGACAAAATTTTAGTTTTATTCTCAAACAATGGAAGGCAATTATCACGATCCTAATGGGTACTTAATATTTTAGTTAATGATTTAAAATTTCAAGAATTTTCAATCCCACAAAAATAATATAATCTCATTATATTTATAATTTCAAAAATAATCTAATTATGAAAGAAATTATTTAAAACTTTTGTTTGATTCTAATTATTGATTTGATAACAAATTTAATTTAATATTCAACTCTTGAAAAATTAAATTAAATTCTAAAACTTTTCTTAATAATAGTTCCTTCGAAAACAATTTGCAAATTTTAGTAAAATACTTTAAATTTTATTATGAGTACTATAAATTAATTTAATCTCCATCGAATTAATTCAAATGAAATTTAAGATTTTAAAAATAAATTAAAAAGTAAGATAATAATTAATTAAATTTGAAAAGAGGTTTCTGGCGCGTGCATGACATGCACCAGTTGCCTCTTTGGAACTCTGTGTAGGCGCGTGCAGTCAATGAACTATGTGCACACGTCAGTCATGAGCTCACAGACCAGACACTTGAGAATAGTGGATTCGAATCTTACATGCTCCCATCGTTCTCCTGTATAAACACTCCATCCTTAACACCAGACCATGTTTCACTGACTTTCATCCCACGTTTTCCTCTCATTTTTCTCCAACTTTTGGTAATATTCCTAACTCTTGAATCGCAAGTTTTCGATTTTTGAACCACCGACTGTCGAACCACCTAAACCACCTGCATTCCAGACTCTTTGCCCCGGTGTTTGCATTCGATGGGAGATTTTTAGTCCATTAGTATTGATATTGGTCACGCCAATCAGTGATGTGACCGTTCCACAAGCACCAACGGCGTTTCGCCACTGGTGAGACATTCCTCAAGTGGTTTTTAAGCCACTTGTTTTTGTAACCCATAAACCCAGTAAAAATTAACAAGGAAAAAATCTCATACATGATTCCAAAATTGTCATACACAAGGCACTCAACAAAAAAACATAAAACATCCTTTTCATTTAGATGTTGGAAACTAAAATATGGGCATCATATGCTATTTATCCCATGAATTATTCAAATAATAAACATGTTAATTAAGTTATTAGAAACATTACAGAACATGCCTAAATAAACTCAGAAATAGACAAAAGAATGGTCTTAGAGAAAGACAAAATAGAAGCATAAAACATTAATTTTTATCAAAAATAATAATCAAGCAACTAATCCAAGTTAAATGACTAATAAAGGCTCTGATACCACTATGGGAATCCATCCGTGATCGAATCACGGATGCAACAAAAAACAAACAACCTTTACAGATTCTGAGCGGATCCCGATAATTAAATAAACTTGAATGAAACGCAAAACAAATTAGAAATTGTACCTTGTTCGTTTTCCTGTTGAAAAACCTTTGAAACCTTTTCAATTAATCAATCACGAGTGTCCAGCCTCTGATGATATCCACAGAGCAATTCTTAAGACTGATTTAAGAGGAAGAAGACAAAAAGTGCTAGCTTATAAATGTTCTTCATTTATTTAAATAGAAAAATCATTAGGCACTACAAGAAAATTGTCATTTTGCGATAGAAAATAACGACAGAAAACACAACTATTCTGTTGGCATCACATATTACCGACAGAATGTACTGACGGACAAAAACGTTGGAGAATAGGGCGTAGCTAAATTTACCGACAGTATAAGAATTTACCGTCGGTAAATTTAGCGTTAAAAAATGATAAACCATCAGTAAATATATTAAAAATGTATCGACCGTAATAAGTGTTCCATCTGTAAATTTGCCTACGGTTAAATATTTTCTAATGCTAAATTTACCGATGGTAAGTTCTTTAATTTTAGGTAAATTTAGCTACGAAATCTTTAGGACCATCTGTAAATTTACCGACGGCATCATGTTTTCTGTCCGTAAATATGCTGAACAGTTATCGATGGAATTTAACATCCGCCGGTATATTTTATGAATTACCGACAGAATATAGCCTATTTCATCGGTAAGTTGTTTAGAAAGTTACAGATGGACATTTATTTCTATCGGTAAATTTATTGCGTAAATTTTAAAAAAAAATATTGTCATTATATTTACATTATAGTTTATGCATAATTTTAATAATTAAATATTTATAAATAGAAATTTTGATTAATGATTAAAAATTAAAATATCTTAATTGATAATAAACACGTTACATTGTAAATAATAAGTATCTGTAATACAAACTAAATGACCAAAACTACACTACTGATCAGGAGATGGTGGATCATCTGATTGGTGTGGTGACGTGCTACCCTTACCCTTTAATTCATCTATCTCCTGACGGAACTGAGCGTACATCAATAATTCATGTTGTTGCGCTACCATCGACTTTTTCAACTGATGCAACTGCTCCAACGTCTTTTACAACTGAGTTGATAATGTCTGCAGTGTGCTCTCAAGTGCTTCCACTTTATTATTGTTAGACCACCTAGTAGATGCTGCTGTACTAGACATGAAAGATTGCTAATAACAAGTATTTGCAAATGATCCTAAGCCGAATATCCTCCCACGACGATCCCTACGACCTACTACTTCAAGGTAAGTGTCAGCCTCATCAACATTTTCTGATTGCTAAGAATGTCATTCAATAGTTTGCTATATTTGGTCATATCAGAAAGAAATGTTTATATATTAGTAAGTGATAATTATTAAGCATTATTAACATTAAATCATAAATTTCACAGACATTGACTTCTCTACAACAATTGTTGAAGAATGTCACCCCATCATACTTCTTAGTGTGAGCGTGCAGAAATAGTTGATGGGGTGTAGGTGTCACGCCCATAGACTTTTCCTGCATAGAAATAAAATGTTAATTATAAGTAAATTAGATTTTATAAAAATTTCGGTAGAGTTTCTCCTATTTTTATGAAATAACTCCCTATTGAACAAAGAACAAAACTAAAACGACAGTCATATATGGCACTAGTATAACATTATCTTTGTCAACAAGAAACACATTTATTCATTCCAAAATTCACACATAAAATTCAATAGAAATACAAAGTGAATTATAGGTTATAAAAATGTTGGTAGGGAATTCAATTAAAATACAACAAAGCAAAGAGATGAGAATATAACTGTTAATTGTAAATACTTACAAGTCTCTATGCATGCTCTTGGTAGGTAATAGATCCTTCTGTATGTACGGGAAGACTCTCTCCCTTGGGTCCTCAATGTCTGTTAGCCGAATTATGATGTGAAATCGACATCGCCTCAGGTAATGTCCAATATTGCAGCCAACGACTTCATATTTCTTCAAAAATGTAAGGCGATCGTAGAGCCACCCTGTGTATCGTACCAACAAAGTCGCGATAACGTGTACGCGTTCTCGACTCTTATACTTCATATATGGTCCCGTCCAATTGAGACTCCCAAAAAAATTCTTTTTGTAATAAAAGGAAAAATATTTGATAAATACTTTTGATGTAATAATAGTGATCAATTTAATGTATAAAAATTTATATTAAAAATGGAAATAATAATTTCTATCGTACCTCAAAGTCATGATAGTAAAATTGCTTTATCGCTTGAGAGATATTCTTCTAACAATAGCCCTCAGGATCAATTTTCTCCTTGAATTTTGATGTCATATTTCTTGAACAGGGTCCAGATGGAAAAAACCTATAATATAAAAACAAATAAAT
>JANZXR010032771.1:0-14319 GCA_027575705.1 Erythroxylum echinodendron | reverse complement strand
AAAGTGATTCTGGCAAGGTAGAATGATGAATCATACTCCTCACCATATCCTTAAACGTTTTGTTTCATCTTTCAGCAACACCATTCATGCTAGGCGAACCTAGCATAGTGTACAGTAAGACGATACTGCATTCCTCTAGGAATTTAACAAACGGTCCTGGATGTTGTTCACCTGATCTGTCATATCTATCATATTACTCGGTACCATAGTCAGATTTGACGTTTTTAATCCTTTTGTTGAGTTAGTTCTCAACCTCAACCTTAAAGTTTTTGAAAATGTCCAAAGATTGTGATTTGTCATTGATGAGATAAAGGTAGTCATATTGTGACAAGTCGTATATGAACGTTATAAAATACGGTTGACCATTCCAAAACACTGTAAGGAATGGCCCATAAATATCCGTATGGATAAGTTATAAGATGCTTTAAGCCCTATTGGCACCCAATCTCCTGACATTGATTTGTTTCCCCTTAATGCATTAAAACAAGTAGCGAGATCAATAAAATCAAGGGGATCGAGAATTCCTTAAACACAAGTATATCAATTCTCCTTTCGGAGATGTGACCTAATATCTTGTGCCACAATGAGGCAGAAGTCTCTCAGGTTAATTTGTGCTTTAAACTTTGTGTACACACATGAAAAGCTTCATTAAATAAAGCATTAGTGTCAAGCATATATAGATTATTGTAATTTGATAAAGAACCGGTACCAACCAAATCTGAACTTTAAAAGAGACTAAATATTCCATTTCTAAATGAACAACAATAAACAGATTTGTCCAGAGCAGAAATAGAAATCAAATTTCTTCTAAAAGACGATACAACGAAAGTCTTAACTAAATCCAAATAAAATCTAATTCTTAACAATAATCTAAAAGTACCTATTGCTTCCATTTCTACCGGCTTGCCGTCACTAACATAGATTTATCTTTCACCATCACTTGGTTTTCGGCAACTCAGGTAACCCTACATACTGATGTGAGTTGTTGCACCAGAATCTAACTACCATGTGTGTCTAGGTACCAAAGTCAAATTAACCTTAGAACTAACCAAAACAAGAAACATACCATTCTCTACACACCATGCGTGATAATTGGCACACTGCTTCTTTACATGACTTTCAACTCCACAAAAATAACAGCTTTTTGGATTTTCTTCCTTTTGTTTCTTTTGTGTTGCCAGAACCGCAGCTTCCTTAGTTTTCTTTCTTTTGTTCCTTTTATCCTTAGATATTGTGGCTAAGTGATCACTTTCTGCCTTATCATACTTCAACCTTTCCTCTTCTTGGATACAGTATGAGATGAGCTCATTAAGAGGCCATATCTCCTTTTGACAGTTATAGCTCACCTTGTATTGATTGTACTGTGCCGAAAGAGATATCAAAACCAGATGCATTAACAAGTCTTCGGATAATTCCAACTTAAATGCTTTCAATTTTGAAGCAATGTGAGACATTTACATAATGTACTCTCTTATGTCTCCTTTTCCTCCATACCTTATTGAGATAAGCTTTGCCAAAAGTGTGCTTGTTTCAGCCTTTTCATTTTTGGCAAATTTTTTCTTAAGATTCTCAAGGAAACCCTTAGCCGTAATAATCTGATCAGACATATTGTAGCGAAAATCTTCTGGAGTAGCACATTTCATGATCATTAAGTTCATACGATTCGACCTTTCCTACTTTTCCATCTCCTCTTTTGATCAGAGGTACTTTCACCAGTAAGCGGATCAGGTTGATCGACTCGTAAAGCAAGATCTAAGTCCATAACTCCAAGAACAATCAAAACGTTCACCTTCCATGACTTAAAATTTATGCCATTAAGTATAAGAATTAAATTAACACTAGCGGAGATATTTGCAGCAGAACTAGGAACTAAACAGAGAATAAAACAAATAAAATCTAATTACTCACATATACAACTCTATAATATGCCAAATTAATTATATACAGATAATGGTAGGGCTCCATCATAAGATACCTAGCACAATATTAATATTTAGTCTTTGGACAGAAATATTAACTTGTAAGTGGTACCTTGGTGTAGTGATCAAGCACTGGCAATAAGACATGTCAAACAATAAACATTTCATTGGACCGATTTAATGTTTACATGTTATACTGAATAATTACCACACATTTACCATCATAATTATATATCCAATTCGGGCCAAATATTAACTTTGGGCCAATCAATATTCGCATGAATAACATACACACAAAACTTTTTAGCATTCTAAGTTAAATTAATTTTCACAAGAGAGGTTGCTTAGCTACATGTTGCTTCAATTAATTTAATTTCAAATGCTATATATTTCTTTACGTTACGAAAATATGAAACTAAAATACCCAAATTTTGCATAAGTTGTATGAAAGCGTCATAACTTTAGTTTCTTATTGTTATGACACCAACAATTCTATCAGTTCAAATCGAGAATTAGGTTAAAATTTTACAAATCAAACCAAAAATTATAAATTTTGGACTCCAAAACTCATTCCTTATAATATTAATCCGTAGCATGCATACTAACAAGTATCAATTTAAAACTTCTCGAGATGCTAAAGCTTTAAGGTTGTTTCTGGTCTTTATCTGAATCTTAAGTCCATGAGACAACCGAAACATAATCGTATATGCCAATAACTAGATCCAAAGAAAAGAAACAAAAGATACGCCGATCATGTGGAAGACAAATAATTAAACAAAAATTCTCAATGATCTAATATGAAAGTTGCTATGTTCCCACTTATTGGGTTTTAATCCCCTTAAAGCTAGTATCCGTTCATTTCAAATCATCAAGAATTAAATAAAAGTATAAGCATACCTGAATCCAATGTAAAATCTTGAGTCTTATGATTTGTCTTCCAAATCAGAACGTAGCCCTTTTTAGAGTTTTCCTTAACTCTCTATTTTCTCTCTGATGATGGGATGTCAGAAGGAATTGTGCGTACGTTTAATTTGAGGACCATAATCACTTTTATTAGGGTAAAATCCTAATCTAATTTCTAGTTTGGCCCATTATAAAATTAGAAATTATAAACCCAATATCTACACATATAAAGCCCACACTTAAAATAGATGCATAAAGCCCAAAATACCATGGCCATATTAGATTAATTTAATTAATTGGGCTCAACTTTATATGATAACCTTTATACACATATAATCCCACATGTTTGATTAAAAATCCTTACACTCAGAACACAAAAAATACAATCACGAAATCGATGAATAGGAATTGATGACTAAAGACATAATCCTTGATTGAATACCCGATTGATCTTCCTATGGAGTCAACAGAAGGGGAGCCAATAATCAAACGTTTAAAATATGGGAAGCTACCGATAAGAATGGAAACATCGGCTTGGCTGTCGAAAAGTCACAAAACATAGCCACATTATCAAATGGGAAGAAAAATAATTGCTTAATTATCAAAAAAAATCCTAAACTATACTCAATTTTGCAATTAGTCTAAATTTAAAATTTTGACCTATGTTAGTATCGCCAGTAATGTTACTGATGTGGCTTTCCACATAAAACATAAACACTAAACACTTCTAAACATCAGATTTAACTAAACTAACTAATTAAGTTGCATTAAATTGTTTAACTAAGTTATGTCGTTTTTAAATAAGAAAGCTTTAGGGCGACATCTTAGTGTCCTTTCAATTCATCGACTCATAGAAATTGCCATCATTGTTCTTCCTCTTATTCAAATTCAACACTTAAGAGAATGACAAAAAACCCTCTAAGCTCTTCAATTTCTCCTAAGGAACATCATGCAACGATTTTCTCTTGACTCATTTCACATATTCTTCCTCCATATACACTCCCTATCATGATTCACAAACTCCTGCAATACAATTGGTGGTTTTAGCTTATTCAACCTAGTGGTTGAGGGCCAATTCCATTTTGTTTGTCTTCGCGTCGTCTTCAGTGATTAGCGGTTTCGCAATCACTAGATACTTGAGAAACTCCTAGGCTTAGGGATCAAACAACATTTTCCTGTCATAAATGACAATCTGTTTGGGAATTCTAAAGGAATCGTCCCCAGACTCGATCTTCAGCTCCGAAACCACCTAAAGCATCAATATTTGATCGTGAAGGTGCTCAATGGCAGATGGCGAGTCAATGACGGTAGTTTTAGGGTTCCAACACTGGAACTCATCCAACTGCCTCTTCCAATCCTCTTTGTACAGTTTGTGAATAACACAATCAAACAATCCTTGCTAACTATTAAAGTTTCATTAAGTATTTAATAGTCTAAATAAAATCTCAATTTGCCACACTATGCACCTCCTTACACGAACTGAGTTTGGTGAAAAAATTGAGTTTGAATTAGGGTTTTCTTCATCTAAAAACAATTTAGATTAGTTAAACAACTTAATAAAATTTAATTAATTAGTTTAATTAAATCTTACGTGTGTAAGTATTTAGGGTTTCTGTCTTATGTAGTAAGCCATATTAGCAACTCTATCAAAGTTGAAGTGTTGGTTGTGATTCACATTTCTCTAATGTAAGGAAAAAGAAAAGGGCTATATAACCACGGTAAGTGAACTCGAATAATTAAAAGCATGATAATAAGATTCGAGTAGAAAAATGGGTCGATTAGATTGTCTTATAGGCTAGAGAAAATAAATGCTTGGTAAAGATATTAGTTAATTCAATTTAAGATAAAGCACAAATGAACAGAAAAATAAAGTACAAAAAAAATTAGAGGAACCCAGAGAAACTATATATAACTAGTTTATTTAAATTTATATTGAATAATTTAACTAGTTTAATGAATTAAAATTAAGAATAAAATAAACATAAGAAGCTAATTTGATTAATTATAACATTCTAGACTTTTTTAAAAAAATATTATTGGGTTTCACAGTGCCATGTAGTGTATATATGGCACTATAGATCCATTTTAAATATAAAATATTATATATTTTTTTTACAATAGATAACTTGCAGAGTCAAGTATATATAAGAATTTCTATCCACGTAGGATTGAATTTGAATGTTTATAAAACGTTAAAGTGTATTTAAACATAATAAAATGTTAAGGTCGAACTTGCATTTAATAATAAATGTTACCATTATTTTTTTCTAAAAAAGTTATAAAAATTAATAAAAGGCCTCTCAGGCTTTGATTCAATTCTAGATCCAATGGCTAACAAATTTTCAACAATTATCCTCTTTCTTTAGTTTTCCATTTAAATCCAATTAATTTCTATTTTTAAAATTTAAAATCCTAATATTCTTTTTTTTTTCTCACTCGCTCTAAGTAAGAAAATCCTAGAAGACTTCGTAAACATTTAAAAACAACTAATTTCTTCAACCTTACATAAAATATACTAATAAACTTAATTGATCAAAATCAAATAAAGACACATATAAAAATAATTAAAATAAAGTAGAAATTATTATAAATTTTAATTAGCATAAATATTTGTAATTAAAATTTATATCTTAAGCTAAAGGCATAAGCTCGTTGTCAATAAGAGTCATATTCACGTTTGCTAACCCTAAAACCAACTTCTTGTCGGCTTAAAGTTATTGGCAATTAAAGTCTCGATTGAACAAATTTGATTGTTCACAACTACGTGGTTCATTCACTAGATTAACAATCAAGGTACATTTCATAAAAAACTAAGCCAAAATTCAAAATTCATGTCCTAAATTCTTGTTGGATGGAATAAATAGTACAAGCAATAGTTTTACTGGATAAAGTAAGAAATAATATTACAACCTATTAAAGTATATAAGACATTAAATATTCATAAATCGAATAAATGCATAATTGCCCTTTTAGGTAAGCAATAATACAAAGTTAAAAGATAAAATAATATAAAAGGTGATTGATTATTAATTAAAGGATTAAATACAATAATTAGACCACGCCCAATGAACATACTAAAGAAAACTAAGCCTAAAATAGGATAACTAACAATTATAATTATAGTCCAATGGTCTCCATTTAATTCAATTTCAAAATAAAAGATTAATTAATAATAGTTAACATTGATTTTCTTCTCCATTTCATCATTATATACGGTCCAGCGATGAACCATCCCATTCAGTATCTTCTATTGTATCTTATTACATCAATTAGCATTTACATGGCGAATTGTCGATTCTTTTAAATATTTATCTTAATGTTTTACTTTATGTTATCAACTTTGCACCGTAACATTTTCATAATGTTAAGATGCAAAATTGTAAAAGAGATTGGTAGGTACCTGTTTAGACTACTAACAAATATTTAATTTATGCTTTGTTTCAATAAGGGTAAATGAGGACTACTGAGACGCTTACAGAGAAAAATAACGTAGTAGTAAGCATAAAAACATAAAAATAATGAAGTTTATACACTTTGATACGAAAGAATACGTTAAAAGTAACAATGACTCCATGGCCCAATGGATAAGGCGCTGGTCTACGGAACCAGAGATTCTGGGTTCGATCCCCAGTGGAGTCGATAGTGTTTGTTTTTTTTTCTCTTTTTTTCTTTAGGGACTCATTTTGCAAATATTCAGTAGTGGAAGCAACCCATGGAGTCTAGATTCCTAATATTATTCTGTCTAATTAAATTTATAAACTAATGCAATTAGCTGAATTGCCAATCAGGGAATAAACAGGTGTTATTGATCAAAACACATGTTTCACCTGCAGAAGGCAGTAAATCCCTTGCAGCTACAAAGTTTGTTGCTTTGAAAGAACGGCCTTAAAGACCAAAGGAAGGGAAATGAAGGGGAAGGCCATAGTCTTCAAAACGAGGCACTCTCTTGTAGAAATATGGCTTGCTCTGTGCGTGCGTCAGTGATACTGAGAGATTCTGTATGCGTCTTTTTAAATCATTTGAGCAGACAAAGACCTATGCTCGAAGACCCTAGAACGTTGATGATGGGTTAAATACAAAAGTGAAAGAGTCACCAAAGGGAACAAAATATGCACTGACCTGAGTAAAGACAAATGACCCTCCATCCCGCATTCCAAAGACATCATAATCCATAACTGCTATGTCAGCCCACCTGTCGATGCAAGATCACTCTTGTTCATTACCTAGAATCATAAGCAATCAACTCAAACTTTGGGTTAACTGTGCATTGACGTCAGTGCATACGATTGACGTGACAAAACTTCCAAACCTACGTCAAAAGCAGTAGAAGCTAGTAAGCTACAAGAACAAGAAATTACACACACCTGTCCCAGGAATCTTATCAAACACCAGATACATCAATTACGTATACAATACAGTCTGCCAGTTCCCTACTGAAGTTGGCTGCTAAATGTTCTGTATCGAAGCAAATTCAACTTATCACAATCGATCTTCAGCAATAAATATTCTGAGATAATATAGAAACATATTTAAGAACATCACATCAAAACCTCGATATCAGTTAAGGCAAGAATTGGCAAATCACCACCTCCAGATTCACAAAGAAGTAAGTAAGCTTTGAAAAAGTTAGGAAGTTCCTCTAGAAGGCCAAGATTGACGCTGATATCTTCACAAATTGCGGCATGTGGGCATCCCTTGGTTTCTACAACACTTATCTTTCCTCAGGAAATGCTCAACCCTCAATTGAGAACTCACTATCCTCTCTTGTGAATATATCATTCATCACCTGAAATAAAGAGATAGCTCTTCTCATCTATGTTAACAAACTCCGATACAGTATAGCAGGTGGCAATGTTAAGTAGTAGAGAATTTATTGCTCTAGCTGAAACGAGGAATTTTATTGTCCTTTCTTCTTCTCCCTCTTTCTGGGGAGGAATAGAAATTGACTAAAGAATTGTTTTCAAAAACGTAAAAGTTCCATTTCAACAACTCGACTGCCATTGTGTCTTTCGTTTTTTCTGTTAAGCAGGGGGGTTAATATGCCCTTATGATGATTAATTTTGTACTCAACGGGACATCCATGCAATATTTTGAATAAGCACCGGAACACCAGGTGGTCCATTACTGGTTCAATGAAACATTATGATATAGATCTATCTGCCTTATGATGTTATACGAAACATCCTGTAACAAGCACATAGCTAGAGAAATGACTCTCATGGACAAGCGCAGTGGTTTTGATTAATCTTGGGGTTCTGCAATGGCCATTTCAGCTGTTTTGTTCATACCAATTTGTAGTCATGTCCTGCACATGAAACAAGTCGTGATCCCCTAAACTATATGTAAGATCATATTCAAGCTCCACTGATTAAATGAACAATCACATGAAACAATGACCAAAAACAACACATTCATAACTTGCTTCGAACCCTTTCCCCGATTGAAATTTGCCCAGCTAAATATTAGAAGTCTGCAGACGTGAATCTGAGCAAAGATAAGCACTAAATATATGAAATTCACTACAGCAAGGTGATACGTGCATTTGCATGTGCCATGCAAAGGAACGTGTATGAGTGGCCTACAGCATATGCCATGCTTTGGAATGTGTAAATGTTGTTGAGTTTAACTCCTTTAGTTGTCCCATATTAATTGGAGAAAATAATTGGGACAAGGCTTTTGATTATATAAGGAGGGTGCTACCTTCTTAGTTAGTGCACCAATCTAAAGTCAAAGATTTGTATGACAAATTTGACTCAGTTAAATTCCTCTTTTGAGGTGAGAGTTGGAGGATTTGTTTTGCGTATTTCTTTGTGAGTGTATTGGTGTATTGGGATATTGGGTGAGAGGAAAAATTGTGTAATTATAAGAATTTTTCACATAATGGATTTTCTTTTCGGTGCCTGTGTTTTTTTCTCTGATTTAGGAGTTTCCACATAAATTTCTTGTGTTGTTATTATTTCTCTATTTTTTGTTATGTTTTACTATAAAATATCCTTGGGTGTGGGTTTGGGAGGTCTAAATTCCCAACAATTGGTATCAGAGCCAAGATGTGTTTTTTCTTGGAATTTTGAGTATGCTCTGTAGTCGCAGTTTTGACTGATCTTCCACATTAGAAAAGAGCTTCTTGAGAAAGGTTCATTTGGTGCGGTGAAGCTTTCGTGTGGTAGTATGAAAGTATATGTCTAGGAAAGTTCTGGTTAAGAAAAGACTTGGTATTTAAGTGTATCCGTTATGACCCACCTCTCTTTCTTGGGAACTTACCTGGTGTACTGTTCATTTGTACGGTAAAATTCATCAAGGCAGAAGAGCACAAAAAAATGTCAAGAAGTAGGGTTTCGAATCCTATCTGGTTTGAGGTGGAGAAATTCGACGGGAGAATCAATTTTGGCTTGTGGCAAGTGCAAGTCAGGGACATTTTGATTCAGTCGGGGTTACACAAGGCATTGAAAGGCAGACAAATCCCTGATATCAGCACTACTATTAGTGATACTGGCAAAACGGCTAGTATGGACAAATCTAGTATGAGCGATGAAGATTGGGAGGATCTGGATTTGAGAGCGACAAGTGGGATACGACTGTGTTTGGCCAAGAATGTCCTTGCGAATGTGTATGGAATATCTACGGCAAAGGAGCTCTGGGAAAAGCTCGAGGAGTTATATCAAACAAAGGGTGTCTCAAATCAAGTGTACCTAAAGGAGAAGTTTCATACACTGCAGATGAGGGAAGGTACTACAATTTCAGATCATTTAAGTATTCTCAATGGGATTGTCTCTGAACTGGAGGTAATTGGAGTTCATATAGATGATGAAGATCAAGCTTTGATACTCATCTGATCTCTTTCACCTTCCTATGAACACATAAAACCTATTTTGATTCATAGGAAGGAAAAGATAGTTCTTTCTGAAGTTACCGGAAAACTCTTTTCATAAGAGAGAAGACTGGGTGGTGGAAGAAATGTTTCTCCTGAAGACTCAGCTCTAGTGATAGCTGGATATAAGAAGAAGAACTCCATGAAGAAAAATATAGTATGTTGAACGTGTGGACAATCTAGGCACGTGAAGAAAAATTGTCCAAGAGGTGGAGCGTATTCGGCAAGAGGCTCTGGGTCAATTAATGGAGAGATTGAAAATGTCGCTAACATTTTCTCCATGGATGATTTTTTTTCTCTAAAAGGGAGCATGTACTTCCTTATGGCACGCCGCTAATTCCAAAGTTGTCATGATAGAGGATGTGTTACTTTTAGCAGGTCCAAAAGTTTGCACACGGGCATTGGTTTGGCATTGATGCAAAGTGTGTGGTGGAATTTATGTCGATGGCTGATGAACTTCCAGGAAAACCAAACATGAGAGTTGCACTATAATTTTTTTCAGCAAGGTTATTTTCGACATGTGCCGAAGTGAAAGGCTTAGAATTGGTTTATTCTGAGTGGGTATGCTTTATGGTGGAGCACGATGCTGTGAAGCATGCTAATTCTCTACATTGAGAGTTATGTTATTTTCAGGAGATCTGCAATGAGGTGGAGTGTGGTTGTGGGATCAACCAAAGTCACCAAGGTGGAGATTGTTGAGTTTGGCTCCTTTAGTTGTCTCATATTAGTCGGGAAAAACAATTGAGGCAAGGCTCTTGACTATATAAGGAGGGTGCTACCTCCTTAGTTAGTGCACCAATCCAAAGTCAAAGATTTGTATGACAAATTTGACTCAGTTAAATTCCTCTTTTGAGGTGAGAGTTGGAGGATTTGTTTTGGGTATTTCCTTGTGAGTGTATTGGTGTATTGGGATATCGGGTGAGAGGAAAATTTGTGGAATTGTGAGAATTTTCACATAGTAGATTTTCTTATCGGTGTCCGTGGTTTTTTCTCCAGTTTAGGAGTTTCCACGTAAATTTCTTGTGTTGTTATTATTTCTCTATTTTTTGTTATTTTTTACTATAAAATATCCTTGGGCGTGGGTTTGGGAGGTCTAAATTCCCAATAAATGTGTGTTAGTCGGCTACAGCATTTGAATGTTCCTTGGGAACGGGTTGTAGCACCCTGTAATAGATGTAATTTTGTCTACATATTTATTTATATCGAACATGTTAAATGTTACGTTAACTAAAATAGAGAATCTGCTATGTTGCACTCAAATACGAGTGATCTACTCAAAAATTGTCAGTTTGATAGTTAAGAGTAGTTTCAGTTTGATTTGATAGCTGTAAGTAGTGGAAAGTCGTGAGATTACTGTTTATTATTTTCCTAGGAAATAGCAGTAATTGTTAGGCTTTTTTTGTATTATTTAAATTGAAGGATAATGAATAGAAGACATCAAATATTTTGCCAAAAACTTTTCTACTCTTTCTTTTGCTCTTCTCACTCAAAATTCTTCCGGTATCAGAGTCGGTTTTCTTTATGCCCCTCCAGCATTCATTCTGTCTTCTACTTCTGTGTGGCTCATTACCATGGACACGGACGAATGCGAAGTTCCTAAATGAGGTGAATGAAACCCTATCACGACATGAGGCTAGTTTAGAGCAAATTCATTCAAGTTAAGGTCAGTTCCAAGCCACAAGTACAAAACTAATAGCGTTGGTCGCTAAAGAAGAAAAAATTGTCGCAATTAGTAGTGTGTGACGATTTCATTTCATCACCTAAATCATCGTCGATCCTCTATAGCAAAATAACATCGGCGACGTTTAACATAAGTTGTCACGAAAACATTTTTACGACAAACAAATTTCGTCGGAAAAATGTATTACTAACTATTAAAAAAAAGTCAATAATAGTTTTGAGCGAGGTTTACGTTTCTTAGATAAAAGTCTTTTCCTACGAAACCTTATGAGTCGGTATTTATTTTTAGTGACGATTTTGTTTTGGTAGTAAAAAACTTTTAGCTACTAATTTATCCTGTAGGCAAATGTTTTTAGAGACATTTTTGAAACTTAGGTAAAAATCTTTTGTGATGAAATACTTTTACTCGCTAAAATGGTTTACTGACAATTTGTTTTTTGTAGCAAAAAAGATTTAGCTACGAAATGTCTGTTGTAGCAAAAACTTTTTACCAATGTTTTCCATACGTAGTGAATTAATTTTATGACAAATTTTATTTGGTAGCTAATAGTATTTAGTTACCTTGTTTTCTTTAAATCTTGATGTGGTAAGCAAGAACTATATCAGAAAAGAGAAATAAAGTGCACAAGGATAGAAAAAGATGTAAGCATTGCTTAGACATCCTAGAGCCTTGATTAAACAATGATAAATAAATGATACCTTGTTTTTCATAAAAAAAACTTTCATAAAAATTAAGCCTTAGAGATATAAGGTAGAAGGAAAAGGTATTTACTTAAGAGAAGAGAAAATGGAGATGTAGAAAAGAGGGAAGTAGTTAATTTTAAGAATAAAAAGTTATATAAATATATATGTGTTACTTTATTTCTTACAACTAATCAATTGGTTGTAGTTTAGTGACATAATTATTTAAAAACATTCTTTAAAAAAGTCAACCTATTTAGTGCATAAGGCTCCCCGCTTTGCGGGATTTGAAGAGGATCATAATGTACGCAGCCTTCTCTTTATATTTTTACAAAGAGACTATTTCCATGACCTGAACCTATGACCTCATGGTCACAAAGGAGCAACTTTACTATTTGCTCCAAAGCGCACCTTTATATATATTTGGAAGTAGATAGTAAAGTCTATAGGATAAATATACATTGCAAATGAAATTATAATGAGATCATAATTATGATATTCATATTGAATTTAGGTGTTATCATTAAATTGTTCATAGTCATTGTTCTGTTAAGACTGGACATTAATAGAGCGTAAAATACTAGCATACATTATGTCTTTTTTTCTTATGAAGAAAGTAGTCGATCTCATAGAATAAAGTATAGAAATACTTAAACAAATGTAAGAGTACTTGTTAGAGAACTAAGTGTATTGAACTAACCCCACATAACAAATCCATTTCGAACATTAATTACTTGTATGTATAACCCTAACCCTAACTTCCTTCACCCTCTTTCCTCTATCCTCGAAACACAGGAGTCTCTAAAGGTCTCCTTACCAAAGCTGAAGAACAGCTAGTCATAGATCTTCATGCCCGTCTTGGAAACAGGTTGATTACTTGAATCCCGTTGATTACTTGAATCTTGTATTTAAGTCTATAGAACTCTCTCTCTCTCTCTCTCTCTTAAGGATCTCAGGCTCAGACAACTACTGAAACCTCAGAGCTTTGGATGAAACTTAAGATAAGCTGGAGACAGATTTCGTTCAAAGTTAACTTGGTTGTGTTATGGGCTAACATGGATTCTGATAATCTTTGAATCGATGGGTGTTTCTCGTTTTTGTGCATTGGTCTGGTGTGGTATGTAGCAAGTTTGATTTCTTTGATTATTTTACTTTTGTAAGAACATGGGTAAGTGTTCAAATCTAGTTTCGGAAGTCTTATGTATGTTTACTAGTTTGAGAGTGAAGACGCCTCCGGCTACTCCAACTTTACCAGGTAATCGTTAGATCTCCAACTTTTGTTTCCTGATATTTGCGAATTTGTCACTACCCTATTTGGGTTCCTATAGAATCTGAAGGAAAGTTTCCAAGGGCTTTTGAATCTTACTGTATGGCGGAGATCTACACTTTTCTTTTCGTTTGAGGGTGTCTTTTTTATTCATTCATCTAATAAGCTATAGTTTGTGACTTGTATTGGATGATAATATGCGATTGGTTTATTCAATCCCATTGTTCTAAAACGTAAGTAGATCTGGATTTTCCAGAATTCTGGTCTGAAAAATATTGCGCTTTTCTAATATTACTAATGATGTTCCTTGTTTAGAGCAGTCATTTCTTCACTAAACAGTTGATTCATCTCGCGTGAGCTCTTTTTCTCTCCCTGTTGTATAAAAGTTGGATTCTTTTATAAGATTAGACGTAGATCTATTAAAGCCTTTTCAAGATCTGGGTTTTTCGTTACTTTTTATCATTTGGGTGTTTTGCTTGGCATTTTTCTTTTCTTTTGTGTGGTTTTCGCGTATGGTATACTCATGGTGGGTTTTAGTGAAAAGATAATAAGGTAAGTGATACTTTTTGCCACTCTCCAAACGATGTGGATTTCTCCTCTCTGTTCTTTCTCTCTTTTGTTTTTTTTTGTTGTTTATCTTCCTGGAAACCAGATCTCGGAGTGATGCCACCCAGATCTACCTTCGATGGCCTCCCTTCCTTCTACCTCTCCACGATCTGCCCCATCTTTCTCTCTCGAGAACTCACCGTTCGTTTATCTCTCTAAAACCACGAGTCTTTTTATCACATATTTTTCTTCGATAGTTTGGGTTTGGGTTTGGGTTTTTGTGTAGTGACAGAGAACCATGTGGCGACAATGATAGCGACGTCAAGGAGAATGTTGATCCTTAACTGGTTGGAGAGCAAGTAGTGATTGAGTATGTCCCAGAAAAGGCAGAGCTGGAAGATGGGATAGATGATGAATTCAAGAAGATCTTTGAGATATTTTCTTTACTTGAAACT
>JANZXR010032740.1:0-14323 GCA_027575705.1 Erythroxylum echinodendron | reverse complement strand
ATAAACACGATAATGGATAAGTTATTCTCTTTCGGAGAATACTCACGTCTTAGGATACATTTCATGCGAGTTGGACTTCGATAACGAGGTCCAACAGGCATCACCTTCCCGACCAACAGTCCCTAGACAATCACCTTCTGTACCTTTTGTTGCACCATCCAGCAACCCTATTACACCATCTACACCCCTATACCGACAGAGATATCAAGAGTAAACGTTGTGAATGAAAGAGGAGGCCTGGAGCTAAGGGAGTTGATGGAAGAACTTACATCACAATTGTCTACATTCTGTGAGTGAAATTCTAAAAATTTTGTTATACATGATAACACCATAGGTTTATACTGAAGTTATAAATTTTAATTTGAAAATGATCTAAAATAGCTTATATATTAGGTTGGTTCCATATGGAAAGTGCTCCAGAAATATCTCATCCAAATTCAAGGAAAAGATAAATTTTGAGGGTTATATATGAAAAAATATCTCTTAGACGACAAAGAATTTTTATTATTAAGAGTTTGAGGTATAAAAAATATATTTTTTAATCTTTTTATTTTATATAATTTTATACATTACTTAGATAAATATTATAGTTTAAAAATACTTATAATATATTTTTCTTTTTTAGAAAGAAATTTTTTTTGGATTTAAAATTTAATGTTGTAATTTTAGCTCCAATATGATATCTTAAAGTGCCAAGAATACAGAAGCATAGCTCTCGCTACTGTGAGACTCAGTTGGATCACCTCTCTACTGTAAGAAATTGGTTTATCTGGTCTTATGCCCACACTATTATGTCATAATCTTGGTGCTACATTCCTTGTTTATGATCCAGTTACTCATGCTCGTACTAAGCACATCAAGATTGACATGCATTTTGTTCGAGACTTGAATGCTAATAAAGCACTCTTCATTAGACATGTTTCCTTTACTCATCAAATTACTAATATTATGACTAAAACTTTGGTTTCTTTAGTATACCAATGTTTGTGTGACACACTCACAATTACACATCATCATGAGTAAGGGAGATTGAAAATATTTAATTATCTCAAGATCATAACTGCAAATTTTATTGATAAGATCATTAGTTGTTTTCTAAATATGTATAAAATTTTCATTTGTATGTCTCCACGTATCTACTATATTTTCACTCATATATCAAAGCCTAAAAGCCTTTCTTAAAGATACGAAAAGTATAACATATATTTTTTCTTAACAATCAAAGAGTATGAAGTTGAAAGACAATACTTACGCTGTGTATGGTTTATATCTTCATGGGTAGAGACAGATAATAAAACACAAAAACCACGTGTTCAATAGTGTTTGGTTGCTGACACTGCCCATTTTTGTTCTGTTTTTAGTTCACAAAAATATAAATTTTTTTCCTTCCAAAACTGTGAAACAACTTTCTTGTGCCTATCCTAGAAACAAAACACGTGGGTTGTTAGACAAAAATACCCCTTTATTATTACTATAAATAGTAAAAAAAGACATTCTTAATAAAATATAAGGCTTGAATGTATCTTTAACCTATTATGTAATTAATTCCATGAATGCTTAGATATTTTATTAACTTATTATGTATTAGAATTTCTAACTTGCAGGATTTTTTATTCAATAACTCATTTCATTAAATTTTTAGGTTTTCATTTGATTAAATATTTAAGTTCTTCATTTTATTTCATCGTAATTAAAAAATATAAATACAATTAAAAAATATTGATACAATCATAAAAAATATTTACATAATTCATTTTATTGTTAACTTATACGAATTTTTTACTATTCAATAACTCTTTTCATTAAATTTTTAGGTTCCTTATTTTTTAATTCCTTATTTATAAATACAATTAAAAAAATACTAATAAAAATTATTTGTTTTAAAATAATTAATGAATTACATATTTCCAATCATATTATACTGCAAGGATACTTTGGTCATTGACACTGTTTTCTATGTTCTGTTAACTGCAACCAAACATATTTCTATCCTCAAGACACACAGTTTTATCTTTTTTGTCCATTACAACTAAGCACTTCACTGTCTCTAATTTTTATTCTGTTCTATCTTCAAATTTTTGTTTCATTTCGTCTCAGTGTGTGGATCACAATAACCATAGGCAATGTTAAGGTACAAAGGGATGGTAACAAATTATCATCTTAGACTCTTGAGATTGTCCCTAAAGCACTAGGAGTGACTAGCATGAATGTCGAAGGAGGTAGTTAAAAATTGAGAATAAACCTAGATTTTAACTACTTTAATATCATACCAAAGGATAAAAAAATGACATAATTTTAATTTTTGTCATTACAAATAAATAAGTTCATGTATAGAAAAAAAAAACTTTACTCAGCTCTTAATAAAGGAAGTAAAAATAAAATACACATATAAATATTTACAATTAATTAACTTATGCTAATATATTCTTTTAATATTTATTAATTTAATATAAATTGTTTATGGTTTGAATAAGTAAATTTTTGTAGTGTATACAACTTTATAATCCAATAGTTATAAGAGTTTTTAAAATTTAATATTCATTTCACATTATGATTATTCTGATTGTATTGGCAAAAGATAGTAGTCCAAACAGTTAATACTGATTATTAGAATTAAATTGAAGTATTAAAAAAATTTGAAGAAGAAAATTAAAAAACAATTCTAGCCCTAAACCCCGAGTCATTCATCGTTGTCTTCTATTTCTTTTGCCATCATCACTTTCTTTTTCTTTGTCAATCGCTGTGTTCTTTTCTTTTTAGTTGCTCGCTTTCTTCTTCTTCTCCACCGCTCGTCGCTTTCTTCTTCTTCTCTATCACTCGTCGTCATCATTGTTACGTATAAAAAAAATATTATAGTCATTATACACTACAAATACCCTATAACCATTTCCTTAAGAACAAAATGAATTTGAATTATTTATTTCTCTCTCTCTCTTCTCTTACATTCTTTGCTTTCTCTCTTCCTCCTGAATTCTTCTCAGTCTTCTTCTCTCTTCTTCTCTCTTATATTCCTCATATCTCTCTTTATCAGAAGTTAACTATAACACTTGGTATCAGAGCGTACGTTCTTTGGCAGAAATGGTTGAGCTATGTAGAATTGAAGAAAACGTGAAGAATTTGATAAAGGCACAGATCAAGAAGGAGAAACTATTTCTGGTATCTTAAAGCATAACAGAAAAAATGGAGAATGATCTTTTAGAGCTTAAAACTATAGTGACACAATTCATGTAGCAGCAAGAAGTGAAATTAGGAGCTACTATTTCAGCTACTCTGGAACTTACGAATAGAAATGACCAAACCATGCAGGAGGACTACATAAAGTCTCTCTCTCTCTCTCTCTCTCAGGGGTGCTATAAGATCATAGAACTAATGGTGAAGGCATTTAATGTTCTCAATAGTAGTGATGGTGGTGTTAATGGGACTACCTTTTTGATCTAGGAAGGAGATAGGAAAACTACTGTAACTGGAGCTGTCTCTGGCTTGAAACCAGGACTCGTTGGGTTCCAAAACATAATTGCAGAGGTCCAATGTAGTATCGTTAATAGAACAGATAACAAACATATTGTGTTCCTGATCTTAGCTGCTTCATCCATTATATTCTGAAAGTTCAACCCAGTCAAATCCTGCAATAAGGATCTTCATGAGCGTTTCTACTCACAAATAGAATAGTAAACACAAAATCCATACAGAAAAATTCCCTCATGACCAACGAACTATTTTTCCACTTTAAGTTCCTTATAGTACAGTTAAAGCTTAAAACTAAATGCTCCATAGATAAAAATCTTCAGAAACAAGCAATAAAGAAGCCTATTTAACATTAAGAATGCTTAGTTAAGTTTCTGAAGATAAGTTAACAAGCAACAAAATAATTTTGCACGAGACATCAAACAAGCAACAGAATAAGTTTGCAGGAGACATCAGACAAGCAACATAATAAGTTTGCAGGAGACTGCAGATACTTACCCTTGGCATCTCAAAACTAAGAAGATCAATCTCCCATTTCACTTGAGCACCATCAGGAACATTAGGTGGCCTGGATTTTTTGATAAGTGCAAAATAATGGTTACTGAAGAAAATAGGAGAAACTGAAAAATTCATTCAATCCAAAGGTTAAAATTATTGAGTTTTTCACTGAGAAATGAACAGACAAAGTTCAGTAAGGACCAATTGAAACCTTGGGAATTTGTCATATGCATAATCAGGAGAACTTGTAACAAGAGCTATCTCTCCAGGAAGCATTAAACGAACAGCCATTTCAAATCCTTCAGTGACCTTCAGTGTAAAGAAAACTTTCCAATTCATTAACATTAGAGTCTTCAGCATCACAAATATGGCAAAACTTATAAATGAGGTTACAGGTTACATAAAGTGAGCCTGTCAATTTAAGCGGAAGTAGAACTTACAGTCCCTTCTCCAGAAGTAAACTCCAAAGGTTGACCATCATTATCAAATCTAGTATCGTAGAAGACAGTCTTTTCTTCATTAAGAAGCATGCCCTTGTAGTGGACTCGTAGTAGACTGTCATGAAGAGGGCAATCCATGGGAAACTCGCCTAATTTTAAAGAAAATTAACATAACCATGTTATACTGAATCACACAATTTTTTAATGTAGAAAATATGTATATAAATGCATTTGCATTCGTGTTTCACACCTTTTCCATCACGAAGACGACGTTTAATCAGCCATCCATCTCCAAGCATGTCACGCACCTGTCAATACTAATCAAGAGAGTTGCATTACACCATCGCAGCAACTGTTATCAAAGTGAATACATTTGACATAAGTAAATAAACATAAAATGTAGAACATTCCAAGGTTTCCTCTCAACTCTGTTCTTGTTAGTCTAAAGTAACTGCAGAATAACAACAACATTTTAGTGTTAAACACAACGATACCATGCTGGGACCAAAATATGTCATACGACTTGTAATATTACTCAGTGGGTGTGAGTAAGCAACTCCAGCAGCCTGTGCTTGCAAACTCATTTATGTGGTAAAACAGAAGATTCAAATTCAGTACAAGGAGACCTATCACTTCGAATGATTCCAAACATTACAAGAACAAGAACAAACTAAAAAATTTGAATAAAAAAACATCCCAATGTTCAGAAAAACTCAATCTTCAATCTCTAAATTAATCAAAGGTAGCATCTTTTAAAACATTTCTTCGAAAGAAACGAAACCCATTTGATATTCTCAAACGTTCAAACTAAATATAAATTGAAGATTCTAATCTACCTTTACGACATCAATAGGGTTAATGATTATTGTAGACAAGAACGTGGAACCAGAAGCAGAAAATCCAAAGAAAGAGGGTGGTTCACAACCATTGTATCAGTTAATTGTTGATGGAGAACAAAGTTACGAAGCTTTGTCCGAAAAGAGCATACCTCAGATTCAGCAAAACACAAATTTGATGGAGATGTTCCATGAATCAACCGAAAAGAGGAAGGAAAGAGTTGAGGCGGGAAGAAAATCAAAAGAGAGACAGGCATCGGCTTGGCTTGTGTCAGCGTAAAATCGAGAGTTTTGAACTTATTAAAACGTCGACGTTTTGGTATGGGAATGTCATAGGAATAGCGATTTATGAAACTACGGCTTTGTGGTCACGTGCTTTCCATGCGGCACATTAATATTTTCTTTAAATGTGTTTAACGTGTATAATTATAAATTAAACATACTAAAGTATAGTGTAACCATAAAAATTAAATGCTAATATTAGTCAAATTAATTATTTTCAAATATTAAAAAAAATAGATTGTCTAAATTAATTCTAAAAGGAACAATCATATATTAATTTAATATTTTACAAATATTAAGTTTAAAATTAAAGCTAGTCGTATGTATAGACTGTAGACTTCGATGGATTGCTTGAGATTTTTTGGGTTATAAAAGTTTGACCTTTAAATAGTCATTTGAAACAAATTTATCAATTATTTTAATTTATTAACTTATTCAAAATACATAGTTCAAAATTTTATTAGTACACATCCAAAAGATAAAAATTGCAAATTTCTTCCTTTTATATATATAAAAATGAAAGTTTACAAAGCCATAAAAAAACATGACGAGAACTGAAAAGGAATCAACCATGCATGTAAGACAATAATATTATGAGTATAAATCATTTAATTAAATATTTAAGGTGTCGGATGCGATTTTAGTACAAGTAGAGCTTTACAT
Source organism: Erythroxylum echinodendron (assembly GCA_027575705.1). Lineage (NCBI taxonomy): Eukaryota > Viridiplantae > Streptophyta > Magnoliopsida > Malpighiales > Erythroxylaceae > Erythroxylum > Erythroxylum echinodendron. The sequence continues at coordinate 8,139 of JANZXR010032740.1, read as the reverse complement.
TAATAATTAAAAAAGCAGTAAAATTAATCAGTAATCTGCTTTGTTTGAAATTTGTCTTAAACAATACTAAAATTTAATTTATAAATTAAATAAATCAACTAATGTAGTTTGAATTTTCTTGATATAACGTCTTTCAAATTACATCGAATAATAGATGGTATTTTCATAAATTAAATTTAAATTTCAGTTTAATGAAACACATGAATATGCTCTGTTCATTTATCTTCTAGTTTGGCTATGTATAATTTACCTTCTACTATTAAGCATGTGTTATCAAATAAAATAGAAAATCTAGTAGAAATTACCCATGTTCATGTAGAAAATCGTGTTTGTGAGTCATCTTTACCTTTGTTGAGTCTGGACAACATATATTGTTATGATCATTCTTAGATAAGGAGTATTTGTACCATCTTGTCTACTTCAAGGCTAAAAGTCAAGGAAATCATTCAGAGTTCTCGATTGGAATATTATGGTCTCAGATCTATAATAGCAAAACAATACGTGAAACTTGAAATACCAAAGGAGCTTATCTCTCTTTGGAGAGAGCACAACCATACACATCTTCATATAGGGGCTATACGCCTTGTTCTCACACTTTATAGAAGAAAGGGAATACCTGCTACAGTCAGGATATCTCTTCTTGACACTGCCTTCACAACATACCAAAATGCCTTGAATGGTACCATGCTGACAACTCTCAATAATGGAAGTGTCATACTGACGATAGCACCTGATTTCAACATTAGATTGGATGATCCCACTTTGTCTGAACGACTACAAGTTCAGATCCAAATCATTAGAGTAGATCAAGATCCCATGACCATCATGGCTACTCTACACCACCAGATGATCTATATCTGTAGAATCATGCTATGAACCTTAATTTTTCAAATTCTACTTCAGATGTTCTTTATATAGTTGCTGATCATTCTAATGATTAGACTACTATCTTCCATATCCTGAAGCAACTACTAGCGGTGCAGCTTAAAAAGTTGATGCCTACTAAATGGATCATCAACTACCAAAGGATGTTCCATATGCCTCATCACCACTCTTTTCATACAACAACTCCTCCGATTATGAAGATATTAAAGGATGGAACTGTTAAGTCCATCTACACAAAGCCTAGTGAAGATTTGGCCCGTTCTTTAACCCTAGGAGGGGTAAATTTATGATTCAGCCCATATTTTCACATGAGGAAGGTAAATCTAGTCCTCCAATCCAATATTTAAAATCTAACGGAGATCCAGTTTATGTTAGCCATCATCATGGACATTTTGTATAGGATGTTGACCCATCTATATGTAAATTCGATTGTGAAGTTTGTCTCAACCCTGAGTCCGATAGTGATGATGATGATGATAGTTATCAAAGACAAAGGAAGAAGAAAAAGCCTAAACCTTTGTGTAAGCCTTCGCAACAATATCATCCACATAAGAATGATGCAGATCCAGATCTAGATCCTTCATCTGGATTACTCAGATCTCATGATCTCGACAATTCTAATGTTTAAAACATTGAAAGGTTTCGACCTAGATCTCTTTGAGCGATGCTGAAATCATCTCTATGTTACATAAAGCCAGCCATTCTTTTTATGACTCCTACTCCTATTCCGTGCATGATGATATCACCATATGAGGAAGACTTTCCTCCATTATACAGGAATACTGATGAATCAACGAGGGTTATCTCTAACCTGTATATACGAGTCTCAGGAATAACTTCACAAGGAACACTTGTGTCAAATCCATTAGATGAAGTCCTGAACTGAAAAACACAAAATGCAGTAGCACAAAACAGAGTTCTACGAAGAATTGATTCTAAGTTTGAGGGAATCAGTCAATAGACACATGTTACTCATCAAAAAGTTGATGCAATCTCTAAGCAGATCTAACAAATGTATCAATCTTACAAAGCTCAGATCAAACAACTTTATGCTAAACTTCGACATTACATTGACATACATTATATGGGTCTTAACTTCGACAACAAATGTAGAGAAATCGAGAAGATACAAGGAATTGTGTGACAAATGGAAGCTGATATGCAATCTGCACAGACTAAAGTTGTATATGGCTCATCCTTTTCAGTATTTCCATATGCTCAGCCAGTATATGCTTCTCCTATGTATCAGAAATATCCAGAGGAAACTGACTATTCAAAGGTATTCAAGTTCAATTATTCTTGGATTAGGAAGTACTCACATCCTTAGACAACTCAAGCAAAACAGGCAGCTAAAAAAAAGCAAACAAGGTTGAAATCCAAGCCTAAGCCTGAAAGGTTACTAAGTCATCACCTTCATACATAAAACCTAAATCAGTTAACCAATGGAGTAAATCTGTACGGATACATACACCTCCAGAATCTCCACCGAAGTCTCATCTTTCTACCTCTATTAGTAAGGACGAAGCACTTATAATAGAGTTCATCGCAACTCTTGAGACTATGACTGCAGTAGAGTAATCTTCTCAATCAAATCAATTAGATAAATCATCAGACACTGACTCTGGAACCTCTGAAATCTCTGAATGCATAGTAAGTTGTTCTGAAACTTTCAGCCTTAAGACTGAAGCCGATATGACAATTTCTGAGGAATTAGAAAGCAGTTCAGCCTATTTAGTTGATCTATCAGAATTATCCAAAGTTCTGATGACTATGTTTGAACCAACTGAAGTTGATATTGAACTTGAGATTGGTGAAGTGGAATCCACAGGTACTAAGCCTTTCAAACCTACAAGAGCACCACGAATTGAGCTAGCTGCACAGGCTACACAAACTAAGCCATCTTTTAGACCTCGGTTTACTTTTGATAATCTTCCACCAACAAAATAGAGAGATCGACTGCATGAGTTCGATGCATGGATAGGTCTACAGATGAACAAACCTAATAATCCTTTACCAGATATTTTGTCTTAATTCACTTCTTGTTTCACTGGCACTTTGAGAGAATGGTGGCAAAGTATATCTGAATATCAATGTATGCAGTATATCCAAGTTATCACAGCCAGAGCCTTTTTTGGAATTATTCATAAGGAATTTATTGGTGACTTTCAATTGACTGATAGACAGATCCATTAGGAGTATTTTGCAACGAAATGCTATTGCTTGACAAACGTGATATCCATAAGCATTATAAACTTATGACAAAAAGGTACTATCTTTTAAATGAATGGAATGATGTTAATCTTCGATATTCTTTTATCTCATCCCTTCTAGATCAACTGCAACTAGAGTTAAAAAGGACCATAACTTCTTTGCAAAGAGACACGGCTAATGTATTTCTTAGAGAAATCTACCAGCTTGCTCTTGCGTCTCTTAAGAAGTTGTGTGACCAACATACCTTATTCAAGAGTTTCATTAAAAGTGGTCCTATTCTTAAACAGGCTTGCAAAAAACCTTATCTACAGTTCAAGTGTAGAGATCAAAAGACTTGTGAGTGTCATAGTAAGAAGAAAGCTCATCTTCAATGAGTCTACTAGAAGAAAGTTCCACAAGAAGATGGAAGGATACAAGTCTTTACGAAGAACCTACAGTAAAAAGAAAAGATTTGTGTGGTTCTTTAAGAAGTCCTCTCATCGACAGAAAACTGATCGATGTTTCCTCTGTGGATAACCAGGACACTTTGCATGTACTTGTCCTCACAAAACTAAAAAGGATATCAAGTTGTTAAAGCATATGGAATTAGTTTTGCCCATTCATTCTGCTAATAACTTTGAAGATCTTATTGAGGAATAATCTCAAGAAGATGAGGACACCAAGTTTACTATTTCTGTTATGACTATAGATGATGAATCATCAGTTGATTCACTATACATGCTACAGTAGACATGCATGAAGTTAGATCGTACTCCAATCCAACGACCATATGTCTAGATCTAACTCTTTCAACAAGATAAATACGATAAAACCCATCAAAGCTATTGGGTCCAACATTTTACCTTCTACAGCATAGACCTCACAGGATGAATCCTTTACAGTTGTAGATGGCAATACTTTTAAAATTGGGCTCATTACTAAAAGAAAGATCAGTATTCAATTCTTTCTACAATGTACAATATGGACTATAATAATTGGATATACAAAACTACCTAGCCCAGATGTTCTGATTGGTATGGATGTATACAGTAAAGCCTCACCTTTACAGATCCCACCCACAGGCCGCAGGTATCGGTCATTCTTCAGTCCATACATTGATATCAAGTCTTTAAAAGCCACACATCTAGAAAAGCTTTCTGAAGCTTTAAAGCTCATACCTGATGAGTGTGCTATAAAGCCCACAACCTCTAAATAAGTTTGTCATTCAGAGCAACACCACAACAGAAAAAAGTTAGTAGAATCTAATTCAGATAATGCAAAATAGTTGTTACAATACGTGTCAGCTTATCCTTCAACAACTTTTGCTATAAGCTTATCTCATATGCTTCGACAACATCCTCCTTGGCCTCCAACGTTTTTCCCTATAAATACTCTTATCTTCTTCGCCAAGGTATCAGGTTTCCTTTAGTTTCTTTACATTCTTTTATTTCTTTTTCGTGAATAATGGAGTTTCTCAAATTTGCAAAAACCTAAAAAGATTTTCCTCCCATTACCAACAAACCTAACAGTGTGTTAGAAGTAGCTTATCTTGCTAGAATGAGTTTTTTTTTATTATTTACACCAGTTCTTTAGTGAAACTAACTCTCTTGGTAGTCCCACAATGTTTAATCTCAAAGCACCCTACCTTAATGTGACTTTCCTTAATGATCCTCTTTCTGAAAACACATTATGGTATCTTTAGGCACTCTCTGCCCTTTATGCTTATGCCATCATTATATCTCCTCTGTAGTTATACCAACATCTCTGTGCTCATGTTGGACCCCGAATTTTTTTTAGTAAGCATGAATTGAATGAATTTGGTGATCTAATGGTTAAATCATTTTTTTAATCGGAGTTTAATTATTAAGTCAAGTCCAGGAGGACTTCTTTCATGTATTGATGGAAATTGGAAGAGTTAAATTGAAGAATTAAGAATGCATAAGGGTATTTTGGGTAGATTGCTGATGTTAGAAGCCTTAAGGCATTAAAGGAATGGCAAATTGGATTTTTAACAGTCCTTAAAGGTAGAATGGGAAGAGGAAAAATGTTGTCTTGTAAATAAGAAGACAAAAACGTGAAGAAGAGAGCAAAAGAAGAAGAGAAATTTCAGGAGAATTAAAAGAATAGAGCTTTAAATTAGGTCATGATTTCTCTTAGTCTTAAAGAGAGAATCTGAGGTTACTCAAGAAAGGAAAAAGAAAAAGGAAGAGAAGAGCCTTCTGTAGAGCTAAGAATCTCATAGTTTGGTGAAGATTCAAGGTATGTAGATGTTAAATCTTTTAGAGTTTTGAAGGTCTTTTGGTTCAAAGAGCTTAAGAAATATATGGATTTAAGTATTCTAGGATCTATTTTAGTGAATGTACCTTATGGGTTTATTTAAGTCTGAATTTTTGTTGAATGGGAGTTGTGTCTTTTATGAAGGAAAACAAAGAGGGGTTCGAGAGAGACAAGAGAAATAAGAGGAAAGACTTTTGTAAATCCAATACCTAAGCAAGCAAGGATTTCAAGGTGGGTTACAGTTATGATTAAGCAATAGGCTATTAAAGTGTTTTCTTTTACATGAAACATGAAAGATTTCGTTTACTTCAAATATGTGCATTTATTTGTTGTTGGTTGAGTTGTAAAAGTGTTATATGTTACTGCAAGATTTAGAAATGTTTATTTTGAAAAGTTACGAGTTTATGAAAACATGTTTTCGGATATAAAAAGCAAGTTTCCAAGAATTGCCATTTTGGGCAACAAGTATTCAAGATCATGAAATACATGTTATGTGGGTTTAGTTTGGTCCATTATGATGTCAAGTGCACTTAGACTAAAGGCTTCTCCCGCCTGCCGGCTAGAGACATGGAGCTCCTTCATGAATTCCCTCATGTTTACGACTACTCAAAACCACTAAGTGGGATTGTGCCAGCTCGTTCCGTTTACGACTTCATAGGATCATTATATGGACTGTGTTAGTTTGTTCTTTTTATGGACCATTCCAGACCATTTTGATGTGATTATGAGTTATTAAGTTTGATGCATACACGAATTAAAGCTCAATATGATTTGTTTGTCTGAATACGATTTTGAGAAACAACAAAGTTCTGATTTTCTAAATAGTCTTCTAAATTGCATATTTCAATGAGTTTTGAAAAAGTTCCTGCTTATTTCTTGATGATAAATGCAACCCATGAGCTTTAAGCTCACCCCCTCCCAATTCTGTCCCATTTAGGTGAAGAATAAGAGAGTGAATAGTCAAGAGTCACGGCAGAACTCCATTCTGCACATATTCTTCATACTCTTAGGTTAAATTTTAGAGAACTTAAGGCTTTAGCAACCTTTCAAGCTTTACTGATTCAAGTTTATTGATGTATTGTGGGTTGTAAGGTTATTAAAGCTTTGTAAAACCAATATTTGTTCAATAATGAATGAAATATATGTATGTTCTGTGTATGATTATGATAACTGTTAAGTTTTCACGTTGCATGAGTTTATCCAATGAATTTGAGGTTTGAGAAGCAGTTGAGGTTTAGGTTCGTGTATTTCTGACCTTGGATTTGGATGAATGAGGGTGTCTGGAAGGAATCGTCTGTGCTGATGTCATAACACAGAAGCAAAGGAAGATATAGAGGAAGGGTATCATCTGTACTAACGTCACATATAATCGCAAAGGAAGACAGACACACGAAACACAGACGCAAGGGATCGTCTGTGATGACGTCACACACAGACGCAAAGGAAGACAAACACACGAAACATAGACGCAAGGGATCGTCTGTACTGACGTCACACACAGGCACAAGGAACACAGATGACACGTCATAACACAGACGCTAGGAATCATCTGTGAAGACACGTCATAAGACAGACCATAGAAAGGCAGACAATAGAAAGACAGACGATAGGAGAGGGGTCAACCCAGATGATGAAAGTCAACTATAGACGATAAAACTTAGGCCATAAGTAAACACAAACGATGGGCTAACCACAAACGATATAAAGAAGAAGTTAAGTCAATATTATTGAACCGTCACTTACTTGGAATTAAACACAGACCACACAAAATCAAGGATTAAGAATCAGTTAAAGACTAAGGCCAAGTACAAGTCGTGGGACGAGATGGCAAGAAGTGATCAAGATAAAGTTTCAGGTTAAGGTCTGTCCTGGTAAGGGCACTCCACCCTTGTGTGATGTGCATCAAGATGTCACTTAGGACGTCGACCACGTGTCTCACAAGAGGCGGGGGCCCATCAGCTCAAACTAATGTAAGATCTCTGTTGTTAATATTCTTGAATGATTCCAACCACTCCCTAAATGACATATTGACATGTCACAAATTCTGACTCATTATCGATTATGGGACACTTCATTAATTGATCAGAAAGCTTATGCTATCTACATCATAGATCATTCATACTGTATGAGTGCTGCTAGACACCTATGCATATTGAACCACATTCAGCACTAGTGCACTACTCTTGATAGGTCTACTGAATCCACTCAACTAATGGATCATTTACATTATTGCCTAGACCAACTCAATCAGTTCCTGAACTTTACTACTTCTGATGTTTGTACCTCTCTTGGACCATACTTTGGAGAAACCGCTATGCTTGCATCAATTATTCCCCCATCAATTGATCAATGGACATTAGTGGATTCCTCCAATATTATTAATATTTGAGCAGGTGAAGTTTCCTGTCCAACGTGTTGCCTGTAGCGCCCCACTGTTATAAGGTACATACCGGAACACCTATACGACATTCCAGTACATACCCTATAACAACGACGTGTTACAGCCTCACTATCACTATATCACATGGTAATTTATCCTGCTAAATCGTGGCATCTACTATCATACAAGAAAGCCACCACATATTTTTTTAAATGAATTTCCTCTTTTCATTTCATAAATACCGAACGTACATACATTGTAGCTTTACAAAAAGAATCTGTACATGTACATCATCATATTCTAATACAAAATATACTCCATGAAAGAAGAAGTACAAAAGATCTAACTAAATCCTTCAGTCCAGCTGACCGACCTTTGAGCCATATCTTCTTCACAAAAGTACAAGA
>JANZXR010032720.1:0-14323 GCA_027575705.1 Erythroxylum echinodendron | reverse complement strand
GTTTAGAAGTATCCGAAGCATAAATTGGGAAGGTGGAGATATGAAGTGTACATGCATGGATTTTAAGTGAATTACTTACAATGTTTTGAATTGTGTTTATGAATTGAAATTGTTCTGTATGACTTGAACTGTTCTGTATGACTTGAACTGTTTTGCACCCCTTTGAAACTGTTGTGAAAGAACTGAAGATTTTCTTTGGTTTTATATATCAGGAGTGATTATGCCACATCGAAAGAGAACTCGAGCAGCTTTGACTCGGTCCAGCTCTCGCCAAGGGAGCACGGTTGAGTCTTTTGTCTCACAAGATGCGGGGACACATTCTGTTCCTGATTCTGAGGCACCTAGTGTGCAATATGAGGAGTCTTCACCGCCTCCTCCTATGCCTCAAGTTACTCCGTTAGATCCAAGGTTCTTTTAGGCCTTTCCTGAGGCTTTCTCATATGCCATGGGCCAAAGGTCTCAAGTTCCGATGCAAGCTCCAGTGGAGAGGATTGGATAATATGATAAGCTTCGTAAGTATGGAGCTGTAGACTTCAATGGTACTACAAATCCCGAAGAAGCTGAAGCATGGATGAAGAGGATTGAGAGGGTCCTAATTTAGATGAAGTGTTCGGATGAGGAGAAGTTAGACTATGTAGTCAGTTTGCTGCAGGGGGATGCATTCCACTGGTGGGAATCAGTGCCCCACAGTCAGGTTATGCCTCCAGTGTTAATATGGAGAGACTTTGTGGACGTGTTCAGGAATAAGTACCTCTCGAGGGTCTATGTACAAGAAAAAGCTAGGGAGTTTCTAAACCTCACACAGATCGATATGACTGTGAGTGAATATGAACTGAAGTTCACACAGCTTTCACGATATGCAGCAAGCGTTGTGGCGAATGAAGAAGACAAGTGCCGCAAGTTTGAGAGAGGTCTTCATTTGGGGATCAAAGAGAAAGTCTTGATCCATAATTTCTGTGACTAACAACAGTTGGTAGATGCTGCACTCTAGGCTGAGAAGCTTGAGAACATAAAGAATGAAGTGAGTAGGAAGAGGAAGAACAGGGAGCAGTTTTCTAAGAAGGGGATGAGTACTCCAATGCCTGAGAGAAGTGTGGAAAGTTTCCACACACAGAGTAAGGTGGGAAGTAGTGCTTAGGGTAAGGACAAGCCAGCAAGGGCAATGTCAGTGCAAGCCTCAACAGTGGGAGGTAATAGCAGGATGGAGAGAAGCAGAGCCACAAACCCTTTATGTGAATATTGTGGGAAGTTTCAATTGATATTGGGTATATATAGCATCAACTATATGGATGTAGTTAAGCGATTCATTACCTTAAATTAAATTAAGAAGTAGTCGATATTATAGACTAAAATGTGGAAGTATTTGAATAAATATATAGGTGTTTGATAAAGAATAAGTTTACTGAACTGATCCGATATGGAAATTCTATTTAGACTATTACTCACTTTAAATTAATTAGAGAGTTTTTCCTGTTGATTTTATTAGTATTAATTTGAAAAATCTTTGACCAAGGTAGAATTAAAATTTGAAAATAATTTTTCAAATTTTATGAAATGAAGCAGTTACTAACATAAAAGAAGTGATATAATTGGATTTACGTAAAGTAAATATTAATTTCGTGTTCTATGTATAATGAGAGTATTGTATGGTGAAAAAATTTAAACTATATAGAAAAATTATGCGTAGAAAAGTTAGTCAAAAGCTCTTTAATATTCCTAATATTTAGGTAGTTATAATTTATTTCTAGACCTTAATCTTAATATATAGATATAAATTGTGATATAATTTGTTTTATAAAAATTAAAAATTAAAAATTTAATTTATACAATATGAAAAAAAAGTTATGATCAATGGCGACACAAAATGAGAACCATGGAGATGTTATGTTTGGAATCCTACATTTCTGCGCTGCTTCAACGCTGGGAGGTTGCGATGGTAGTGTGGAAGCGTGATGGGAGATGGTTGTGATTTGCATCTGGTTATTGTGCTTATGGCTGTCGGCATTAGTCGTATTGCTTTAGTTTTAAGGAATTCTTGCTTGTGGATGTCATATTCGAGTTGTCAACGATTGTGGAAAATTTCTAATGTTATAGCCTAGAAGGTGTGATTAAGAATGTCAATGGGTCGGGTCGAGTCGAGCAGGGTGACGGAATAGGGTGGTCCATGGCCCAACGAGCCAGGATAGGTCAGTTTGTGGTTTGTCCCGTGGTTTGATAAGCTATGGGCGGGCCAAGCCAACCCGACCTATCTTATATATTTTTTTAAAATGTCAAAAATGACATCGTTTTTAATAAAATAATGTCATTTTTTAAATAACAGTCGTATCACAAGTCAGGCCAGACGGGTTAGTACTTAGACCACTTTACCTTGTAATCCGATCAATCTAGGTCAAAATCTGATCGGACCAAAATTGACATCGCTATATGTAATGATATGTGGGCGATAAAAGAATGATTGCAGCTGTTGTTACCAGCAGTCAGTGGCATAGATGAGGGTGTTGATTGCTAGGTTTTCCCTCAAGTTGCTAGGTTTTCATAAGATAAGATAGATTATGTTGACAATTTGATCGGATTATTCTAAGTTTAAATTGGATTGCTTATGTGATGTTTTTGTCTTGTACATGCAAACTTGTTTACAATAAATTTAATGACTTATTTAACTTTCAAAAAAGAAGAAGAAGAAAGGATCGCTAATTAATGGGTGGGATAGGTGAGAAAAGGGATCGGATTATTAGGGAATTCCCGCAAAATGAAGCCCAAGAGATTAACAAATCAGGAATGGTTGAACTTGAACCTAAATCATGAAATCATGAAATAAATAAGTTATATAAGCAAAGATAATATCAAGTAAAAACTTGTTTTAGCTGATGAAACATGAATAATTGGATTCCATGCAACTATAATTAGCTTAAAGCTCCTATTAAATAATCTAGTCAGGTTTGCAAAGTATTTGACTTTGGTAAGACTAAGACTTCTTAGTCTATTTCCTTATCTTGCTCATTCAATTAATAATAATAATAATAAAAGTTCATATTTGATTTTCAGCAATTAAATTAAGTGCTGCGGCTTTTGCCACCTCTACTAGGAAATGTAAATAGGATTACTTTATTCAAACAAACTTCGATTTATTGTTAAAGACAATCTTAGTAGAGCAAGAGATTTATTGAAACTACATACATATACTTCAATGTCTCTTTATTTGGAAGCAGCTCTTGCAACTTCGATTCGAGTTTTAATATGAGCAAGGTGTTTATCTCTTGGAGGCACGCATGGTTTAACCACATCTATATCAAGCAGCCTTCCAATCCATTTGCAAACAACTGGGAATTTCTCTTTCGTGAGGAACCCCACCCCTAAGACTTGAAGCTGCACTTGAAACCAGTAGGCAACAGAAAACGCAACAATGTCTAGGTAACCAATAGTCTCACCTCCAAAGAACTCCTTTCCTTTAAGTTCATTCTCAAGAATCTTCATCTGCTCACCAGCTTCTTCATCATCTGCTCACCAGCTTCTTCTATGATCTTTAGCAGCTCTTCGTCTTTCGCGCCACGAGCTTTCATTACTGATTGCAGGATCTGCATATACTAACCACTCGTCAATATATAAAAATATTGAGAGTTTTTATTTTACTGTAAAGGAGTCGCTAAGAACATAAAGATACATGAATTCCTGAATTCACCTTTTCATCAACAAACTTAGCCCAAAAGCGAGCCATGGCTTTGTCATAAGGGTGTTTGGGCAAGATGGGATGATCTTTCCAGGTCTCAGCAATGTACTCAAGAATAACAAGAGATTCGGCAATTGGTTTTCCATTGTGCACCAAGACAGGGATTTTTTTGTGAACTGGGTTATACATGAGAAGCGAAGGACTCTTGTTTGATAGGTCTTCCTCTGTGTATTCATACTGTATATCCTTCAGTTTCAGAGCTATTTCTATTCTGCGACTAAAAGGACTTGCCCAAGTCCCCAGTAGCTTAACCTTCTCAGCCATTGTAATTAACTCTTCGCTTGGTACTTGGTACTTGGTACTTGTTTTGTATCTTCGGATGTTGAGATGTGGCATTTAAAGAAAAGGGAGGAGTTCCAGGTTAAGTTTCTCTACTTCTTTTTGGACAACTAAGAGCCGATTTTTGTGTAATTATTTGAGTGAAATCAACATCATTAGTATATGACATTTGTTTTAGTTTTGGAAACTCCTAGAGGAATACTTTAATCAGAAACGTCAGTGATTACATCAACAAAACTGAGATTTTTGAGTAAGTTCCTCTGAGTCCCTTATAAAAAGTAAATACTAACTTATAAAACAAATTCACAAGGTAAATATAATTTTTAAATAAAATTATAATAAGATCGTAATTATGAGATTTATATAATAATTATGTATTACCCTAAAATATTTGTCGTTGTTCTCGAAGACTAGAAAAATAAACCAAAAAATTGTCATATATATATATCTATATTTATCTATATTTCTTTGCGAAGTAAATTCAATCTCATAAACTAAAATGTAGAGATATATAAACAAATATGTGATTAATTGGTAGAAAACAAGTCTATTTAAGTGACTTAATATGAGAATTTCAAACGAAACATTAATGATGTGCTTGTAAAAATGTTTATTTTGATATTGTATAAGTGAATTTTGATTTGGGATTTCCAAAATATCTCATACAAGGATATCAAATATTTTGATAAAATTTAAAACCTATCCTAGTCAAAGGATGATTCGATTGGTTATCATTGAATATCGCACGAGTTATATTGGGATATTTAAGTCATTAATACATGATTTATTATCTGAAAGTAATAAGGGAGAATGTTCATTTATTCTCAATTAGTATTGATTTAAGAAATATTTAACCAAAGTAGAATGATACTTAAAAATGCTCTTCAAATATCATTAAAAGAAAATGTTCCTTTATTCTTGATTATTATTTATTTAAGAAATATTTAGCCAAGCTAGATGTTTGCAATTTTATATAAAAAAACTTTTATATTGCAAGTATACTGGTCGTAACTTGTAGTATAAAAGATACCGTTCTCACGAAGATTGGATTAGTCACCTAATAATTTTACTTCACACTTTGTCTAAGGTAATTAAAGAATGAATTAATTGAAATTAAAATAAATTAATAAAACTAAACAATTGAATCAGTAAAGATAGCAATAAGAGTGAAGTTAATTAATAATGGAAACTTAGGGGTTATTTTATCCTTGTTTTGTCTTCCCTTTATCTTGTAAATTCAATTATGCTCGATCCTAGATATCTTAAGGTTTTCATTATCCTCTTTCGAGATCTAACCAAGTAATCCCAATTGATATAGATAACAATCGAATTGCAACCTCTCGATCACAAACCTACTCATAACTACTCAATTGGATTTGAAGCAATCTTAAGGATAATTAATTCACAGTTAAGATTTATCTTCAATTGTTTATTAACTTGATATTTATAGGTTTATTAAGGTACTAACTCTTGTCGTGCAACTTATTATAGATCAGTTTGATTCAATCTCTCGATTTCCTATCAATTGTAAGCATGACAATTATCAAAAAGCACTAATATATTGGATTCAACAAGATAAAGTTATACAAAACAATTCAAGAATAATCCCTAGAATAGATATAGAAATCCATAATCATGTTTAAAACACAAATAATCAGAATTTACATTCAAGACAATGAAATAGAATAGAAACTAATGAATAAGCTTGAAAGCATCGATTTGGAAATTTTGGAAAGCTTGAGTTGACTTGATGTTTCCACTATTTGATCTTTTTATTTATGATGTGTAGAATATTTTTACGGTTTTACTTTTCCTTTTTAGGTGTGTTTGATGACTCTCATTGGCTCTCTCTGAATTCAGACGTTTTTAATTTGCCTCCCTTTCTGTAGAATTATTTTTATCCTTATTAACAAATTAGGATTTCAGGAATATACACGGTCACTTACACAATCATGTAGGTGATTGTGTATCTCCAAAAATACCTTAATTGACTTTACACAGTCACAGAGACTTACACGGGTAGCATACACAATCATATATGTTAACATACACGGTCGTGTAACTCCACAAGTATAGAATAGTGTCTTCGAAGGTCCACACGGTTACAATGACTTACATGGTAACTATACATAGCTGTGTAAGTTCACAATGCATAGAAGGATTCTTAACCAAAAGCTTTCAATAAAATCGTATCTCCACCACTTATAAGTAAACTATAAATAAAAATCAGAAGGTCTTGTTACAATATTTTAATAAGGCTTAGGTTAGGGTATGATTGGGATAATAAAAATAGTGATAATATTGAAGGGAATCTACATAAACAAAATTACATGCAACTTAGTTCTTCACAATATAAGTCTTTTGCAACTTAGTTCTTCATAATATAAGTCTTTCACACCATGATTCTATAGGTACCATAACTTTAACACTTCTTTTTTCTTTCTTCACGTATTGTGTCCACAATAATTTTTTTTCAAATATTCATCATGTGCCAATAATTAAAGAAATATTAGACCTTTTCAAATTTTAAGTTTCAATCAATCAAGCAAATGTAAATAGCCTTCAGGGTTAAAAAAAATAAAAAAGACTTTAAGAAAAATAAGGTAAATGCTAATAATGTGGCTATAATTAATAAAAGGATAATTTTCAAATTTGGTTACTCCTAAGTGATAAAATATGGTAGGATAATCAAGAAAATTGGAAATATAAAGGTTTAATATAAATGCCTTTATCATTTCAATGATTATAATTTAACATATGTGATCTCAATATGAACAATAAGAGCAATTTATAAAATTATCCAACTATGCATGATAATACACATGAAAGAATAAAAGAGCTATAAATAATGATGAATTTGCTCTTATCCTTAAAAGCTCACAAAAAAGATCTTGTGTGTAAATAATATGCAATTTTTATTCACATTGATTATCTTAATGATTACTAAAAATATACCTAATGAAATCAAGTCTATTATAACTTTCATCCTTTTACATATTAATTCTATTTAACAATAAATAATGATCTAAAGTATTTTGGATAGATTTTAACTAACTTGAAATATCAATTTATAAGATTTAATAAAAAGATTATAATAAACTTAAGACAATTGAATTACCTTCTCCACACTTAAAATTGTATATTGTCCCTAATGTACACAATTGAAGCACATAAAATAAAATAACTTCTTTGCTTAGTTTTAATGTATGCAATATCCCAAATACACATATTGTATACTGTAGTTGCAATATATCGGTTCTATGAGGATTGGATTAGTCACCTAACAAATTAAATGAACTTTTTCTAAGGTGATAAAGATTAAATTAATTGAAAGCAAAATAAATTAATTGAAAATAAAATAATAAAACTAAACAATTGAATAAGTGAAGCTAGCCATAAGAACAAAGTTAATCAGTAAAAGAAACTTGGGGTTTATTTTATCCTTGTTTTGTCTTCCCTTATCTTGTTAATTCAATTATGCTTCATCCTACATATCCTAAGGTTTTAATTACCTTCTCTTGAGATCTAATCAAGTAATTCCAATTGAAATAAATAAAAACTAAATTGCAACCTCTCAATTCACAAAACTACTCTTAAAAACTTAATTAGATTTGATGCAATCCTAAGGATAACTAACTCAAAATTAAGGTCTCTCTTTAACTATTTATTAACTTGATATTTGTAAGCTTATTAAGTTACTAACTCTCAATGCACAGTTTAACTTTGATTCAATCTCATAAATAATATAAAACATTGATGTATTGAATTCAATAAGAATACAGTTGAACAAAACATTAACTAACACTGAAAGAATCTTCAGTTGATTTTATTTCTCCATTGTGATCAATTTCATCAAATAGTCGTTTCCTAATAATACAATGTCTAGATGGAAATGTAGGCTCTACATTTATTTCATGTGCAAGACTTTTGGCAATATTCATACTATAGCCAAACCCTTCATCCCTATATTTCTTAAAAAATGTCATCACACCTTCTAAATGCTTTATAGTAGCGTCAATATAGAAAGATTTATTGCAAATTTTTACTCCCCATGTTAATAGCAAATAAAATATCATACTAAGCAATCATACCAAGTAAAAACTCAAAACTCTCAAGTAAACTAACCAAACTTTCCGCTTCACTCTTTGACTTAGCATCATCACAAGATCTAAATAATTTCATCAAAGCCAATGTTATTTGAGGAGCTTGAAATCTAATAGTTTTAACACTTTTTATTCAACTCTGTCGATGAGTGTTAGACAATGATTTCATGGTTAAGCCTAAAACATTATCAAGTAAAACATTCCACCTTTTAGAAGAACTTGACAATAATGTATATATGTGTTGCACAACTCCAAAAAATGAAACAATTTTAACACAAGAATGTGTCATATCACTAAGAGCAAGGTTAAGATTATGACAAGAACATGGCATATATAATGCTCTTAAATTATTTCATGTAATCATTTTTAAACCCCTTGATGTTTTCCTTTCATATTAGAACCATTGTCATAACCTTGACCCCTCTCATTATAGACATTAAGATCAAGAGACTTAAATGCATTCAATAATTCATTAAAAAGTCTCAATCTAGATGTGTCATCTACCTTTAAGAACTCCAAACATTACTCCTTTATTTTTTTATTTGACATATTCACACATCATACTAACAAACTCATTTTTTCTCAACAATAATAGAAAAGTATTTTGCTTCTTTAATGATCCCTATGATAGAACTTCTAACACTATGGGCCAACATAGAAATCAACTCATTTTGAATTTTGTAACCAAGATAATGATGATGAATTTCGTGATTTTGAATACGCCTAACATGATCTTGTATTATTTCATCAAATCTAGCAATCATCTCAATCAATCCTAAAAAATTATTGTTACTACCTTAGAAAAGTTTTCCATTAGATCCTCCAAAAGTCAAATTATATTTAGCAAAATATTTCACAACAGAAACTATTCTTATCAAAACTTATCTCTAACATTCTTTCTCCTTTACAATTTCTTGTTGCAAATCTTTATCAACTATTTGATTTTTGCTAAATCTTACTCTTAATTCATTCCAAGTTCTCATATAAGTTATATGCTCAATTCAATTCTCATGTTCTTTGAGTCTCTCACTAAGATGTTTCCAATCTCTAAATCCATCATTTGTTAATGCACTTTGTTTACTGTTAGATTTGAACAACTTATAACAAAAACAATATACTTTATCTTTATGTTTATAATAAACCAATCATTTTCTATCGCTAATCTCTCCATTACTCAAAATTTTATAATAATAAGAGTATGAAAAATATCGAGAGGTATTGTCTAAAGAAAACACAAGATTTAATTCTCTTACAGACCCTTTTTTAAACTAAAATTTCACTTACTTTATTATCAAGATTATCCTAATTTCTAGGATCATAAATATCTAATATTGGGCTTACTTGCTCATCTGCCTTTAAATTTTCTAAAGTGGATGCATTTGATACATGATCATTCTCATTCAAATTTCTAATATCCTTATGAATATAAATCTCATCACTTAAATTTTCTTTATGTTGTTCAAAACTACCTTTACCGAATTCCTCATGATTCTCACTAGAAGTGCCTACTCTTTTAATAAATTTATTAATTGCTCCTTTTTGGGATTCCATTAATTGTTCTACTTGTTTTCTTTTTTCCCCTTTTTTTCACTTCCAAATAAATGCTTTTTAGGCAACATAATATAAATGAATTATAACACAATTGAACTAGAAAAAGAACAAAAGCACCTATATGAAACTTAAAGAAGTATGCAGGAACAATAGAAGTGCAATAGCTTGACAATATATCAATGGTATTATACCTATGACAAAGGAAAAATAAAGAGCAAATTTTAATAATAGAGAAACACTAATTTCTAAAAGTAAAAGAAATTAACATACTTAGGAGTAAATTATACGATAATTTATTAACTATTATGACTTTTAACTATTCTAAGTTCGTCAAGCCAAATATTATCCTATTCTGCAAGTTTTGGTAATGATTGAATATTATGTTGTCAAGCAACTAGATAAAGGTCTAAATTATTCATAATTTTACTATATTTTATTAAATTTTAAGTAATAAAAAATTTTCTTTTATGGTAATTAACATATGGAAAATGTAGTATATCATATCAACTATTTACTGGTATTATTTAATTATCAAACAAATTTTATTATATTTTATTAAATTTTAAGTAATAAAAATTTTCTTTTATGAGAATTAACATAATAGTAAATGTAGTATTATCAACTATTTATGGTATTTTTAATTTTCAAATAAAGAAGCTTTTAAATTATGTCACTGTCATAGATAAATATTAATATAGTATATTTGACCATCTGAAGGTGATGCTCATTTTATTCCATTATTGAAAATGATCAACATGGCAGGGTTACAATTTTAACTTACACGAGGGCCCAAACATAGACAACATGAAAATAGTTATAGAAAAGAACTCCCTAAATCACAATCTTAAAAATCTTAAATACCATTTTCAATACTTCTACTATTTTCTATTTGTATCTTAATGTAATAAATTTTTACACTGTTGTTCTACTGATTAAGAATATTATTAATTATTCAAATGGTAACTTATCAAATCCTCAAATTTGACTTGTCATATTATTACTAAACTTATGAGAACCTCTACAAAAACACAAATATAATAATTATTATGATACTTGTGGCAAAGTATAATGAAAATTACAATTACACAAATTAAATTATTTGTTATGTTTAATTATATTTTAATATTATTTAATAAATACAATATTATTTAATATTAATGTTCTGATTTAAAATGCTAATATAGTGTCCACGTGAATGATAAATTACAAATTAATCCTAATATATTCAAATATCTAGTAAGTTAAAAATACATTAAAAATTTAAAAACTCTACCTTTAAATTATCACCTAGAAGTCAAAAGTCAGAACCGTGAAAATCTTTTATTGTAAATTTTGAATTATAGTACATTAGATTCACATGTTGATGGACATAAAAAATAGAAGTAAGATGTTTCAACCGAATTTATAAGTATAAGAAACTAACATTAACTTTCATAAGTTAACATTAATCTTAAAAGTTGAAAATATTTTGTAGTAGTACAAAATTGTTTCTTTCCTTCTTTGCAAGCATTTAATTTCCTTCATCAATTAAAAGAGCGTTGGAAAGCTGCTGAATTGTTGGTTACTAAACTAAAAGTTGGTAGGCCCCTAATGGGGTAAGGCCCTGGGTAGGACCTGGCTGCGGACTGACCATAAATGTAGTGTCCCTCTAATGCTTTTTTTGCTACTGCTACTGTCCCATTATCTTGAAAACAAATAAACCATAGATAGCCTACCAACCAAATATAAAAGTAATGATTTTATTTTTCACAACAATATGTTGGTAGTTTTATACTAGGTGACATAACCCACTAATAATTAAGCAGCGGTAATGGTATGAACAGTGAAAAGATATGAAAGAAACAATATGTACTTTTGAAGATGTAGCGTATGACATCTGACAGCTAATCAAACTCTCATCATCTTATGTCTGTATAATTCAATGATTTACCATAAATAGCAGAATCGTATAAGATAAAATTTGAGATTGACCAAAGATGAAAGACTAGTTAAAAGCGATTTTAGTTTCTGATGGAAAATATCTCTGCATATTACCAAACAAGATTTAGTGCCTATTTGGTTCAGCTTTTAGAGGGTAAAAAAGCACTTTTTTTACTACAAAAGCTATTTTTAAGAAAAATGAGTTTTTGACTATAAAATCTAAAAACACTTTTTAAATAGAAATGGCTTTTTTAGAAGCTAAAATACGGTTTTTTAAGAAGCTCAAAGTTGGAAAATTTCAAAAAGCCCCTCATTTTAGCTTTTTCGGGTAGACTTTACGTACCTAAATTTTTGACGTTTACGTTTAAAATAGTCGCAGTAAACAAAAGCATAGTTTAGACATAACCTTCCCTCTCTATGTTGATGTTTTATCTCTTTTTTCTTTTTAAACCCTGAAAAACGCCCAATTGTTTCTTAACCCAGATCTCTGTCTTTTCTGTCTTTAGTGAGACATTTTCTTGTAATTTACACTTGGGTAACTTTTAGGTTTTGTCGGCTGTTAATCTTTATCGTGATCTTTGTGTGGTTAATGATACTTTTGAAAGATACTATAGAGAAAAGTACAAGTATTTGAGGGAATAGTCTGATATTTGCCTTCACTCTGTTGCTTTCCGTCTCTTGTAGTTTGGCATCTATTTTTATTATTATGCGATGAGCTATTGTAATCTGTGCAGGTTATGAATTAGTGACGTTAGGGAACAAAGGGATACTTTGTGTTTCTTGTCTTTTCTTGGGAGGCAAATGTGTTTCTCATGTTAAAGAACTCTTTGTTCTTCTGTTGATGAAGCAAGCTATGATCTATATTTTTTTTAATTGTTGGAATTGCGTGTGAAAGTGACTTGCGTTTATTGCATCTTAAACTTTTGAAAATGAATTTGAGATTTCTTTTTTTCTTGGTAAAATTCAACTACTTAGAGAAGGTTATTATTGTTTAAAAGTAAGAGGTTTGGGTCTGATGAGAATTGTCAGGGGAATGTAGATATTGTTAGGGTTTTTGTTTAATCTCAATTTCCTCCTTTATTGCTTTATTTCACCCACCCAGAAGGAGCTCATCTGATGCGATTTTGAGCTTCAAGATCGGTATTTTGAGGAATCACTTGCGTGCCTTAACAAACAGTTCCACTTCATTCACATTTGTACTTTATTTTATATAGTTTTAAAGATTTATTCTTTTATGTTACTACGAGTTCTTGCTTTTGTGTGTTTATAATTTACGAGTTCTTTGATTATTCTTTGATTTTGTGATGGTAGTTTATGTCTTGGAATATTGCATTATTTTGCCTGAAACGGGACAACATCTTTTCACTTAAAATAATGGTTAACAACTTGTTTGGGTGTCATATTGTCCATAAATTATTATAATGCTAAGTTCACAAAAGATTTAATGCTTATTATGCTTTTGTCTATGTCATTTTGGTTATGCTTTTATATTTTCTTATACTTGCTAAATTTATTGTTATATGCAGTGGGGATTTTTTTGTTGATAGCAAATGTCAATACCAAGTCAAGATATTCAAGGTGGGGATAAATTGAAAAAAAGGGATTAAAGCGGAGTGGAATGATAGAACTCTTGAAACTCTAATCAAAATTTTTGTGGAAGAGACATTAGCTGGAAATCGACTAAATTGTCACTTTAATAAGATTGTATGGAAAAATATAGTTTCAAAGTTTTCTCATGAAACTAAGAAGAATTATGAATACAAATAATTTAAGAACAAATGGGATGGATTAAAAAAGGATTGGCAGCTTTGGACAAATTTAGTAGGTCAAGAAACTGGACTAGGATGGGATCCTACTAATCAAACTATTGATGTAAGTGACGGATGGTAGGAAAAGAAATTGAAGGTAAGCATTTAAGCTTTAGATTTATAATGTTTTAATGTTACTTGATAGTTTAATAAATTAAACAATATTATTGTAGGAAAATCCCGAGGCTGTCAAATTTCGAACTAAAGGTTTGAAACTTATTGAGCAGCTGAATATTTTATTTAAAGATGTTGCAGCTATAGGGGAAGGAGCTTGGGCACCTTTTTCAAGTTTTGTACCAAATGATGCTTATGTGTCGTCTAAAGAAAGCCTAGTTGATACCAATCTTGATGATAACTTTTTTGAAGGCTTTACTTTCAATCAAGAAATTGAAAATATTAATAATGAGATTGGTTCATCAACTTCAACTGTAGGAATTTCTATAAAAGGAAAGTGGAAAAAAAGAAAGAAACATGATACTAAAACATGGGAAATAGAAAGGTTATGTAAACATTTGGACCGTTTATGTGATATAGTATAGAGTAGAACTTCAGTAACCTCTATTAAAAGAGATGAACTTGGTTGTAGCATTTCTGAGATGATGGACAACTGACGAAGTATAGATGAAATAGAAAAGGGAGGTGAGCTGTTTATGTTATCTACCGAATTATTTTTTAAGAAAGAAAATAGAGAGATGCTTGTTGGGCTTAAGGATGTTGATCTTCAAATCGAATGTCTTAAGAAAATGAAATGATTGTGATTTTTTTAAGCAATTAGACATGTATTTGGTTACTAATATTGGACTACTTGTAATGTGTTATATTGGATTTCTATTTGGTTAATTTTTTTGCAGTGAATTAAATTGTACTTTATTATTATTGTGTTGTGGATATTGCTATATTTCCTTGTCATACAATAAGCGTATTATTTATTATTA